>PVLC010012787.1:8875-26301 GCA_004027655.1 Graphiurus murinus
CAATCCGCAACTTAGTGAGACCCAGTTTCAAAATAAAGAATAAAAAATAGGGCTGGAGGTATAGCTCAGAGGTAGAATGCCCCTGAGTTCAATCCCCAGTACCACAAAAAAAAAAAAAAAAAAGAAAAAAAGGAAACATTTTTCTCTTCTCTACATATGAGATTCTATAAAGCTAAGAATCATAAAATCAAAAGCTAGAGAATAGAGCCGGGCGTGGTGGCGCACGCTTGTAATCCCAGCATTCGGGAGGCTGAGACTGGAGGATCCGGGTTCGCGGCCAGCCTCAGCTACCTAGTGAGGCACTCCGCAACTTAGTGAGACTCGGTTTCAAAATAAAGAATAAAAAATAGGGCTTGGGGGTATAGCTCGGAGGTAGGACGCCCCTGAGTTCAATCCCCAGTACCGAAAAAAAAAAAAAGCTAGAGAATATTTCAATAACCCCAAATTGTTTATCTTTAAAGATATTTTTAGCAACCTCCTTTACTATTCATCCAAAAAAATTTTGCAAGTTATCTTTAATAGGTATGTTTTACTCATTTTTAACACTTGTTCATGCTATTTCACTTACTCCTGTTCTTAGGTAACTTACAAAGACTGTCACTACACAGAAGAAATTAAATGATTTTCATCTAAAGATATCTAGACAGCAATTGGGAGGCTGAGACTAGAGGATCCGGGTTCGTGGTCAACCTCAGCTGCTTAGTGAGGCCCTCCGCAACTTAGTGAGACTCTGTTTCAAAATAAAAAGAATAAAAAATAGGACTGGGGCTGTAGCTCGGAGGTAGAATGCCCCCAGGTTCCATCCTCAGTACCGCTTAAAAAAAAAAAAAAAAGATATCTAGAAATAATGCCTGAAGATAGGTGCCAAAATGAACATAACTTATAAAGTGATGCATTGCAGTTATTGAATACTTCCATTATATTATTCCAAGGTCATAAGATAAACAATGTAACAAAATCAGCTCATACAAAATATCTTTCTAATTCCTCTACTTTAGTTCATTTCTTTTCTTTCATTTAATTCTATCAATGTATCTTTTGAAGTATTAGGGAACATTTCACTGCAAGTTCTAAAACCTACAGTATTTAGTATTTAACTACGGAAATTTACTCCTAAAAATACCAAGACAAAATTCGATCCATTTCATTCATATCACTTTTTCTTCAACCAGGACTCAGACCCAAGAACAAAAGTCAAAATGAAATCACTTCAGCAAGGCACAGTGGCTTGCACCTCTAATTCCAGTACGTGGGAGGCTGAAACAGAAGGATCACAGGTTCAAGGACAGACTCAGCAATTTAGTGAGACCCTGTTTCAAAACAATAAAAAGGGCTGGAAGTGTAGCTTGGAGGTAGAATGTCCCTGGGTTCAATCTCTAGTAACTAAATAAAGTCACTTTACTAAGTATTAACAAAGGTACAAAAAAAAAAAAAATCAATCTCCAGATTTTTGGTTTTTTTTTTTTTTTTTTTTTTTGGTGGTATTGGGGATTGAATTCAAGGGCATTCTATCTCCGAGCTACACCCCCATCCTGATTTTTTTTATTTTGAAATAGGGTCTTGCTATGTTGCTGAGGCTGGTCTCAAACCTGCAATCCTCCTATCTCAAACTCCCAAGTACTAGGATTACAAGCATGCACCACCACGCCCAGCCCAGCTCCATCTCTAGATTTTATAAAAAGGTGGATGGCTGTGTTCTAGCACTAATCCATGCTCAAGCAGCTGTCACGTCTTCTTATAGTCTTCATCTGTATATCAACCATATTCCCAAATTGGTAAATAAAAAGTAGACAGTTATCTGTAATTACTAAAAGTCCAAGTTTTCAAGTGACTCTATTGGCTCACTTAAAAATACTAGACAGATGTGGTGGAACACACTTGCAAACCAGTACTTGGGAGGCTGAGACAGGAGGATCATAGGTTTGAGGCCATCCTCAGCAACTTAGCAAAGGCCTTCAGCAACTTACTGAGATCCAACTTCAAAACAAAAATTAAAATAGGGCTGGGGAGCCAGGCGTGGTGGCGCATGCTTGTAATCAGCATTTGGGAGGCTGAGAGTGGAGGATCTGGGTTCGCGGCCAGCCTCAGCTACCTAGTGAGGCACTCTGCAACCTAGTGAGACCCTGTTTCAAAATAAAGAATAAAAAATAGGGCTGGGGGTATAGCTCAGAGGTGGAATGCCCCCGAGTTCAATCCCTAGTACTGAAAAAAAAAAAAAAAAAAAAAAAATAGGGCTGGGGATGTAGCTCTGAGGTAAAATGCCACTGGGTTCAATCTCTAGTACCACTACCAGAAAATTTTTAAAAAATATATTACCCACAGTGAGATTGTTACCTCTTATGTAGCAAGCCAAAGATACTGCTTTGAAATCATGAAATGGATTAAAGAAGAGAAATGCTGGTATATTTTTGAAAATACCATTATAGAGAAAATAATCTCCCATTTGTTCCAAAGATCGGAATTTCAATGTGGTATCAACTAACAAAGTATCAGATCTATCAACAACATACTGCTCATGCAGGCTTATACACAATCCCCTTAGTAACTAGGTACAATTAACATCATATACACACCAATGTTTTATAATTTATTTCAATTAAAAAAAATTTTAAGATGGGTGTGGTGGCACACATCTGTAATCCCAGTACTTGGGGAGCTAAGACAGGAGCATCACAGGTTCAAGGCCAGTCTCAGCAACTTAGCAAGACCCTCAGCAACTTAGTGAGACATTATTTCAAAATAAAAAATAAAAGAGGGCTGGTGGTAGAGCTCAGAGGGAGAACACCCTTGGGTTCAATCTCCGGTTCAAAGCCAGCTTCAGCAATTTAGTGGGGATCTGAGCAACTTAGCAAGATCCTGTTTCAAAACAAAAAATAAAATAGGGCTGGGGTGTAGCCCAGGGGTAGAATAATGTCCCTGGGTTCCACCCCAAATACTATTCCCCCCCCCCAAAAAAATTTTTTTTTTATCTATTCTACTTGCCAAGCACATGTTCAACCTTTAGTGACTATGAAAATAAGCAGCAATACTAACAGAACCGGGTCACAATGTCTTTATCAGGTCCCGAGAAAAGTTGAACCTGGGCTGAGGATGTAGCTCAGTGCTAGAGTGCTTGCTAGTATGCTTTGGAATCTGAGTTTGCTTCCCAGCATTGCAAAAGATATAAAAGGAAAAGTTGAATCAAATAGCCCTCTTTGCCTCTTATGTGTGACAGAGATGATTAATACCTTTACCAAGGGAAAAACCTTTTGAAACTGACTTGTTTTCTTGTTTGTTTGGTTGGTTGATTTTTTATGGTGTTAGAGATTGAATCCAGAGGCATTCTACCTCTGAGCTATACCCTTGGTCCTATTTTATTTCTTATTTGGAAACAGGATCTCACTAGGTTGATGAAAGTCTCACTACTTGCTGAGGTTGTCCTCGAACCTGTGATCCTTTCTCAGCCTCCCAAATGATTATAGGTATGTGCCACCATGCTAGGCTATTGAAACTAATTTTTTAAAAAAAGGTCTAGCCAGATGTAGTGGCACATACTTGTAATCCCCAATACTTGGGAGGCTGAGACAGGAGGATCACAGGTTCGGAACCAGCCACAGCAATTTAGTAAGGTCCTCAGCAACTTAGCAAAACCCTGTTTCCAAATAAAAAATAAAAAATAGGTCTGGGGGTATAGCCCAAAGGTAGAAGTCCCCTGGGTTTCATCCCCAGTACCCTCCCCACACCCCCGCCACATACACATACACACGTTTAAAATTTGACAGTTGTAGAATTTAGCTTTATATTCAAATTGACTAAAACAATGTCTATCTGGGGGGATATACATTATTAGTAAGTTTGTCAAGTTCCCTTTTTTCTAAGTTTGCACAATAGGTAACTGAAATGACTATTATAAAGTAATGTTCTCCCAGATAAAGCAAAATAAGAGCACTAGACTAAAAGACTGTGATTCCATTAACACTTTATAAATGGTTGGTTCACTGTTGTGTGTATGTATGTCACCATCACTATGAATTGCATTATGATGTGAGACTACAAGACTATAATGTACCAACAAAAGTATTAAAAAACAGGTTTAAAAGAAAAAAAGTTCTAGCCGAGAGTGGTGGCGCACGCTTGTAATCCCAGCATTTGGGAGGCTGACACCAGAGGATCCAGGTTCGTGGCCGGCCTCAGCTACCTAGTGAGGCACTCTGCAACCTAGTGAGCCCCTGTTTCAAAATAAAGAATAAAAAATAGGCCTGGGGGTGTAGCTCGGAGGTAGAATGCCCCTGAGTTCAATCCCCAGGACTGAAAAATAAATAATAAATAAATAAATGAAAAAAAGTTGGTTCAAAACTACTTGTTAACTACTTAAATATTTCTCTAAAATCTATCTGGAAAATTTAAGAAAATTCTCACTTCTGCATGTAATAGTAAATAAAATACAACTTAGATCATTAATTGAAGTCAATATTATAACCAAAACCATTAAATTCCAAATGACTATATATCAGTATAGAACCTTTAAATAAATTACAGACAGCATTTTTCCAGGACCAACTCAAATACCTATATAATATTTGTTTACCTAGGGGCTGGGATGTGGCTCAGTAATAAAGCACTTCATGTACTAGGACCTGGGTTTGATTCCTAGGACTGGGGAAAAAAAAACAAAACTGTTTACCTATGCAGATAGCAAAACACTTACTTACTTGGAGGTTTTCTCTAAGTGATTACACATAAATGATCAATAGTTAGGAAAAGACAACTTGCTGACATCCGACTATATAACTCACTTGTGGAAGCCACAGGAATGTTGGGAAAGTTGGTGGTGCTGGTAGCATTAGACTCAGATGGGGCTAACAGAGCTGGGGTGCTGTATGTCTCCGTTGATGCACGATTACTTGGTGGATGCTGGATGGTTTGAATTGAATGTCCTTCAGTGGATAATGATGGCTGTCCCTCAAAGTCATGAACATACTCATCCTTCACCAACATACTTGGTGGAGCTATGCAGAAAATTAAACATATTTTTAAATTTTACAAGCTTCTATGCCCAGGGGAAAAAAATCATGTAAATAATATGGCAATACTTACAACCAACTATAGTATCAATAATTCTAATTTGATAGTTTTTCATATTATTTTAAAGCATACTACTTTATCAGCAAAAGACATTTATTTAGCATCAAATATATTTTATCAATCTAAGTCTGAAATTTGAAGCTAGACTACATTCCAACAGCCTCTAACAATGATCCTAAAGAATTATTTCTCAGTTTCCTGAAAAAACCTGTAATAATCATGTAAACACATAAACATGAGGTAAGTGAAAATCAAATGCCTAGTAAAATGTTTATTCAACTGAAAAGACCAATTATTCCACATAATTGAGACTACTTAGCTCTTTTTGAATTTCATACTATGGAGATATGAGTAAGATCTGATATCTAACCAATTCCAGAATCTAGAATTATTGTTAACTAACATTCTTCGAAATTGAAGTATACCGAATGTTCCCTATAGGTTTTGAAACAAAAAGAAAAATTCTGAAATTTCCTTGTAGAAACTTAATCCAAATAAGGATGTGGTATAACCAACATCTTTCACATATGTGGTTACAGTTTAAGAGGTAAAGCTAGACTCTTGCAGATCAAGCACAATACCTTTCCATTAACAAACCTGGGAATAGTTTGCTTTGCTATGAAAAAAAAAAAAAAAGAAAAGCAACTAAAACTGAATTGAATTTATAATGTCAATTCTCTATCTAGAACCTCTTCATCTATTTTTGGCCTACTATTTTGGAGTTTGCTTATCATCTTTAGTAAAACAAAGCCCCTTACTTTTTTTGAACTAACACTACTCCAGAATTTTACAATCTACTAAACTCTTTTTAGAGCAGTCAATAATTCACCAAAAAAAATCTCTTTTCCAGCCGGGCGTGGTGGCGCACGCTTGTAATCCCAGCATTTGGGAGGCTGAGACTGGAGGATCCGGGTTCGCGGCCAGCCTCAGCTACCTAGTGAGGCATTCTGCAACTTGGTGAGACTTGGTTTCAAAATAAAGAATAAAAAATAGTACTGGGGGTGTAGCTCGGAGGTAGAATGCCTCTGAGTTCAGTCCCCAGTACCGCAAAAAAAAAAAAAAAAAAATCCCTTTTCCATTAAAAACCAACATATATCACTTCCCTTATATTTCTCTTTGTCAGACTTTTGAGAAAACATATTATAAATAAATATCAATTAGTTACATGGCTATTTTTTACTAAATTGAGAATACTTCAAAGTACTAAGAATCATTTGTTGTTCAAGTTTTGTTTTGTTTGTTTGTCTGTTTAGTACTGGAGATAGAACCCAGGGGCATTCTACCTCTAGGCTACACCACCAGCCCTATTTTCTTTTTATTTCTAAACAGGGTCTTACTACTTGCTGAGGCTGTCCTCGAACCTGCAATCCTCCTGTCTCAGCCTCCCAAGCACTGGGATTACAGGCATGTGTTACTACATGCGGCTTGCTGTTCAAGTTTCTATACACAACCTCTTAAATAGCATTTTCATGCATCAAAAGTAATGAAGACATTGATATTAAGACCCACTACTTCCACTCCCAAGTTACTCTTCAGAAAATTCAATGAAAACAAAAATATAATCAAAAGGATGCTTAACACATCATTACATATTAGTAAAAATTTTAACTAACCACACATCATTAACATTGGGCAAATTATAAAAATAAAGAAAAACTGTGGGGCGTAAGTAAATATGTCTACCTTTATTATGCCCTTCAGTTTATTATACCCTTCAACAAAGTTCTGTTATTTTCTTTATATAGTTTCTGACATATTTAATTCCCAGGCATTTTAGAATTGTTCTTATTATAATGACATTTTACTGATATATTGATATTAGTATATAAGGACAAAGCTACTGACTTGATGCTTACTGCTTCTCTAAAAAGGCTTAATAGGCAATCACAACATCTCCAAGTACCAACTGTGTTCTACCCTAAATAGTTAACATTCTTCTTGCTTTTATTTATTGGCTCAATTTTCCCAAATATAAGTTTAGAACCTCTACCAGTCTATGGATGTTTTTTAATCAACCTAAAATGTATGTTTCTTAAGGTAAAACTGAAGGTAACAACAAAGTTAAGAAGCCTGCAACATATTTTTGCCGATACAAAAAAAAAAAAGCAAGTTACAAAACACTGTTGTACACTTTGGTTATATGCATGTTTGAAAAAAATCATACACTGAAAGTAAAAAAAAAAGCCAGGTCCACAAAACAGTGTGCACAGTATGCTTTTTGTGTAAGAAAGGAGGGAAATACATATATTTTTGCATAAAGAAACCCTGGAAGGAAATACCAGAAACTAATAAAAGTGATTACCTGAGGTAGGGGGGAATGGGGGCAGGGGTGGGAGCACTTCTTTTCACTGTATACCTTTTTATAGTATTTTGATTTATGGACCATGTATTGCCTATTCAAAAAAATAAAATTAAAAAAAAAACATATAGTATATATTTTTTAAAGTCCAGAAAAACAGACACCAAACTTTTAAATATTTCTCTTTATGGGATAACATTCAACAAATTCATTCATTGAAAAAAACATGTAGTGAGCACCTATGTTTCAGGTACTGTTCTAGCACTTGGGACACAGCAATAAACTAAACAAATATACCTGACCTCACAGGGCTTACAGTTGTTCGTAATATGTTTCTGTTTTTCAAACAGCTAACAGCAAGTATACATTACTCCAATTCCTCCTATCTAATACTGGACAAGTCCCTTTCCAGGCACCAGTCCCTTCATCTAGTAAAGTACAGGTAATCCCATCTACCATGTATGAGAATTATGAGAATGACAATACAATGCTCAAGTAATTTAGCTCAGTACCTGACACACATGAGTACTCAGTGTTGGATATTATTAAACCATATTTTTGGAGTAGTCATACATATAGAGTGCTTATAAAATTTTCTACGAGGGGGTAAAAAAAAGTACTCTACAGGTGACAAAAAGGCTGAAGCCACTGGGTTTGCCCTACATCTATGTTCTTATCACTATCAGCAGGTAGCCACAGCACCTGTCTGATGGTATAGTCACTATCTTTCTTATTTTTCTTTCCTCCACCAAACTATCAACTACGTGAAAAAATATATATATAATGTCTTATTTACTGTAGTATTCTGGAACCTAACACAGTACCAGGCAATGCATGCTCATTGAATATCTGTAAAATGCATATACAGGTCAATGTGGTCATGAAAAATTTCATGAAAGAGATGAGACAGGCTAGAAATTAACAGGACCTCAAGTCAAAAGTTAAATAATTGTCCCATTTTCTTAATTTTTAGTTACCTGGCCTTATATTATTTCTTTATCCAAATCTAAAAAGAGCTGTAAGAAATATCTTCTTTTCTGAGGAAATAAGCCATTCAAGACTGTCTTTACATAACCACCACTAGGGGGATCCACAAGGCTGAATACGGCCTTAAAAGTCACTAAAGAGACTATCAACCCACATAATCCTATCAAAAAAGTACTCAGAACAACATTTCTAGGATGGGGAGAAGTGTTAGCAGCCTTCAGAATTTGGACCCCCTTAAATAAAAAATAAATAAATAAATGAATTTGGACCCCCTTACAAGCATCCCCCTAGGGAAATTCTGAAATTACCACTGTCGTCTCCTAATCCCTAATATATACTGAGCTACATGTTCATTTCATCAAAAACATGGAGAATAATGAAGATTTGATGAGTATTTACTTTCAAAGAAAATATGTCATGATATCAACATCTGTGTGGCAAACAGGCAGGGCTTTAAGCAACCTTAAAGCTATCATTTCCAGACCGCCACAACACCCATAACCAACTCACACTTATCAAAAATCTGCATGTCAGTAATACTGGTATATCACAAGATACTAGCATCTTCTTCTATTACTAGTGATATAGAGAAAATAAACAAGAAGGCTTGCATGCTCTTCCTAAATTTTAAGGTCATATTTCTGACCCACCTCTAAAATTCTCCAACAGAAAAAGCACCAAGTTACTAATTGCCTATAGAACAAGAACACACCTTCTAAGATAATAGTGACTCTTTATCAGGTCTTCTCTGCAAATTTATTAGTTCTTAAAGACTTTAATTCATTAACAAGTTTTGAAGAAACAGAGCTATGAGATTTAATAGAATCCCATTAATACATACTACACTAAAAAAACAAAAAAATACATTCCAACTGGATTTCCTTTTCTCCCTCAAGACACTTTTTCTTTCTTAAAACAAATCATCTGATTGGTATATTTTAAAACAGCATTGTTTTATTTACTTGAAACATAACAAGATTGAAAAAATATTAGTGTCATTTTATTTATTTATTTATTTATTTTTCGGTACCGGAGACTGAACCCAGGAGCATTCTACCTCAGAGCTTTGCCCCCAGTCCTATTTTTTTTTTTTTTTTTGCTTGCGGTACTGGGGATTGAACTCAGGGGTATTCTATCTCCAAGCTATACCCCCAGCTCTATTTTTTATTCTTTATTTTGAAACAGGGTCTCACTAAGTTGCGGAGGGCCTCACTAGGTAGCTGAGGCTGGCCACGAACCCAGATCCTCTGGTATCAGCCTCCCAAATGTTGGGATTACAAGCATGCACCACCACATCTGGCTTTTTTTCTTTTTTTATTCTTTAGTTTGAAACAGGGTCTCACTAAGTTGCGGAGAGCCTCACTAGATTTTTTTTTTTTTTTTTTTTTTGGTGGTGGTACTGGGGAATGAAACCAGGACCTTTCACATGTTAGGCAAGCGCTCTACCACTGAGCTACATCCTCAGTCCTTTTTATTTTATTTTGAGACAGGGTCTAAGTTGCCCAGGCTAGCCAAAAGCTGGAATTATAGGCAGGCACACTGTGCCTGGCCAATGTTGGCATCTTTAAAGGATACGTTATGTATAATTCCAAATTACCACACATTATGGGGACTCCCACCCACTTAAACTGGCTCTCTGAAATTTTCTTCAAAACTAGCCAGCCAGTTTTTATCAATTAAAAAAATATTAAACTGAATACTCTATTGTTTTTGGTACCAGTTCAAATCCAAAGAACAAAATGCTAATTTAAATCCACTTTTAAAAATGAGGCATACACTCCCCCATCGACATTTCCAAAATAGTTTTTTTTCTTGTTAATATCACTGGCACCTACATAATGTACATTTAAGTGAATGCAGAAGTAAAGAGAACAGGCAAAAAGAAAATAAAGAAAGTTACAAGAAACGGATTACTTACCATTACTCTGCAGTGTTAATCCTGAGAGATCTTAATTTTTTAAGGAGAAAAAAAAATGAAACATTAATCATTACCATGAAAATATATTATAGAATGTAAATTTAAGCCAAAAAATGCAAAACTTCATAAACCATTTCAGTTCAGAAGCAGTTGACACATCTAAAAATTTAGAAACCAAGTATTCAAATCCATAATGCTTTCTATCTTATTTTTCAAAAACGATGCACTAAATGGGCAAAATAGCAATTATTTTAGCAGTCAAAAACACAAGTTTGTTCCCAAATTCCCATTTAAATACTTGTATTTCATTTGAAATGTCTGAATTTTTAACCTTATTTGAAGTCCTAGGTAATCCCCAAATATGTAACTTTACTTAGAAAAGTTAAAACCACTGAGGTCTTTTCCTCTCATCTGTCCGAGGATAAGAGTGAAGTCTACTTACCAATTCCAGGAGACACGACTCGTTCGTAGTGATAGGGGTTCACACAGACACTATCACATTTTAAGTCAAATGCATACTGACAATATTTAACATGCTTTAGTTCATTTTTGTGAAGATCAGGCCACCTCCACAGTCGGGCATAGATCACATGAGGGAATCCTTTCCGACCAGCCACCTGGGGAAAAATAACCATTTATTAAGCATCAGTTATATGCCAGGCATTACACAAAGAACTTTATATATGTTGTCACTTAATTAAAAAAATTTCACAAAGTCGGTATTTGTGATACTGTGAAGCACGTATTTGGTTTTGTTCCCATTTCCTGGCATACAACTCCTACCATCTTGGAATCTTCAAAGTGATATGTCTTTTGTACCCTAGTGGGTTGACTGATGGCTGCAGCCCCTAGGTATTTTCAGGATGGGGGCTGGCCACAGGAAAGACCAAAGCAGGATTAGAGGATTGACACTTCAGTTCTATAGGAGAAAAGGGCTGTAATTAGTTGATCACCACTGGGCAATAGCTTAATCAATCATGCCTATGTAACAGAGCCGCCATTAAAAAAAAAACCAGAAGAACAAGGCTGGGAGAGCTCCCAGATTGCTGAACACATGGAGGTTCCTGTAGGCTGCAGAGGGGGCAAAGAAGAGTGCCTCGCCCTACAAATCTTTATCCCAAGTTCCTGAGCTGCTTCAGCAAATTAATTGAACCCAAGGAGGGGGTTATGGGAACCCAATACATAGGTCAAAAGTACAGATAAAACAACCTGAAGCTTGTGATTGGCATCTGAAGGGGAAGGCAATCTTGGTGACTGATTCCCCAACCTGTGGACCTGATACTACTTCCAGGTAGACAATGTCGGAATTAAAACAGAGAGCCGTGCATGGTGGCGCACGCTTGTAATCCCAGTACTTGGGAGGCTGATACCGGAGGATCTGGGTTCGCAGCCAGCCTCAGTTACCTAGTGAGGCACTCCACAACTTAGGGAGACCCGGTTTCAAAATAAAGAATTAAAAATAGGGCTGGGGATATAGCTCGAAGGTAGAATGTCCCTGAGTTCCACAAAAAAAAGAATTAAAACTGAATTAGGGCTGGGCATGGTGGCGCACGCTTGTAATCCCAGTACTTGGGAGGCTGAGACAGGAGGATCCGGGTTCGCGGCCAGTCTCAGCTACTTAGGCCCTCTGCAACTCAGTGAGATCCTGTTTCAAAATAAAGAATAAAATAGGGCTGGGGGGTAGATCTCAGAAGTAGAATGGCCCTGAGTTCATCCCCCAGTACCGCAAAAAAAGAAAAAAAAAAACTGAATTAGGACACCCAGTTGGTATACCTTGCAGAAATTGCCTGCTTACCAGGGTGAAGAAATCATCACCAAAGTGATGGGGGGGTCACCAAAGTGGCATGTGTTGCAAGCAGACATAAAGAAAAAGTGGGTTTGTTTCATGATGTACTTTCATGAACATATCAGTCAATCACTAAACTGAACTTGAAAAGGAGGGAGGGCGAGGGAGTGGGGTGGGAATTAGGGAAGGGTTAAATGAGAAATGTGTGCACGTATGCCTTTATCGGCTTGTACTTCACAAAGATGTATGGTTATAATGCACCAATTTAAAAAAATTAATTTAAAAAAAAAAGTACGTTTGAGGGGTCTTCCATTTCACAAATGTGAAAATTCAGAATAATTAACTTGGTGACAGTCACACATCAGAGCTAGAATTTGAACATAGTTATAATTTCAAGATCTGTACTAAGGTTTTAAAAATATAAAAAGTACCAAATTTGTTAAAGAAATTATGCCTAAACTGGGCATGGTGGCACACGCTTGTAATCTCAGCTTGGGAAGCTGAGACAGGAGAATCACAGGTTCCCAGCCAGCCTCATCTACTTAGTGAGGACCTCCACAACTTAGTGAGACCCTGTTTCAAAATAAAGAATAAAAAATAGAGCTGGGCATGTAGCCCAGAGGTAGAATGCCTATGGGTTCAATCCCCAGTATCACACACATAAAAAAAGTAATTATGCCTAAAATCTTCAAATAAAATTTTTAAATCTAATGACACAAGATTTAAGTTTCTCTAAACATAAATGTATGCCAGGCATAGTGATGCATGCTTGTTATCCCAGTACTTGGGAGGCTGAGAGCAGAGGATTGTAGCTTCGTGGCCAGCCTCAGCTACTTAGTGAGGCCCTCTACAACTTAGTGAGACCCTATTTCAAAAATAAAAATAATAAATAACAGGGGCTGGAGCTGTAGCTCAAGAGATAGAATGCCCTTAGGTTCAATCCACAGAACCACAAGAAAACAAAAAGAAAAATTATAGATGTATCACATAGCTCTACATGAAAAATGTGACAAGTGAAATATGTAGTATCAATAAAACATGGTATCAGATCTCTAAATTATAAAAGGATCAAGTTCAATTCAGTTTTTTAAATGTATATACAATACCAAACAGAGGCTACAAGGATGAATATCAAAGCGTTAAAAGTATTAACTAAAGGTGGTTATGCTGGGCGTGGTGGCGCACACTTATAATCCCAGTACTTGGGAGGCTGAGACAGGAGGATCACGGGTTCACGACCAGACTCAGCTACTTAGTGAGGCCCTCTGCAACTTAGTGAGACCATTTCAAAAAAAATTGAATAATAAAAATAGGGCTGGGGGTGTAGCTTGGAGGTGGCATGCCCCTGAGTTCAATCCCCAGTTCCGCAAAAATAAATAAATAAAAATAAAGGTAGTTATCTCAGAGTTGGGAGTTTCTTCTGCCTTTAATTTTTATTTTCCAGATTTTCTTCATTGAACTATTTTTGAGTCAGAATATTTAAAAACTTTTCAGGTATGTCTTTTTTATATTCTTCCATATATTCCCATAATGCACACTGTGCAGAATGCACAGTATATGAAGGATGGACCTCATATTCAAATAACCTAGAGTAACTTTAAGAAACTTAAGAATTTTTTTTAATCTGCCACTACAGAAGACACAGAAAAATTACTATAAGACTAACCTGAAGCCTTCCATCCAATGTCCTCTGTATGGTAACACATTTACTAGGATGAGCTCCATTTGTGGTTATAGCTGTTATTAAAGAATCCAATTCGTCTTTTTTCTCCTTTAACTTCTTTACCAAACTTTCAATTGCTCTTTTCGCAAAAGTTTCACTTTCTCCACCTTGTCTGTGGCACATCAAGCTATGCACAATGCTCAGACAGGCATCATTGCTTGTTGGTGTATTCGTAATAGACATATTGTCCATTTGTTCAAGCTTTTCCTTTTAAATCAAATATCTCTTCAATTTCCAGAGCAATTTCGATCTTGGAGGCAGTGAAAAACAATGGCTAACGTTGCAAGGAAAACTGTTAGACATCTGAGTTCAGTACAACCTTAAAAAAGAGAGAGACAGATATGAGAATACATGTCACAAAGTATATTCAATTATTTGGGTAAAGACAAAATTGTTCTAGTTAAGTCAAAGATTCAAAGCACACAGTAAAAACTGATGCTTAAGAGTTTAAAATGACTTAAAATTAAAATGCTGTGGAGCTAGTATGGTGGTGCACACCTGTAATCCCAGTACTTGGGAGACTGAGACTGGAAGACCCCAGGTTTAAGGCCAGCCTCAGCAACTTAGTGAGACCCTCAGCAACCTAGCAAGGTTCTGTTTCAAAATAAAGGATAAAAAAAGGGCTGGAAGTGTAGCTCAGAAGTAGAATATCCCTGTGTTCAATCCCCAGTACCAGCCCCCCTCTCCCCCCAAAAGTTGCTGCTTTTGACATTCCAAAACATTAAAGTTAGGCCTTCTCTTTCATATAAAGATATGTTCCACCAAATCTTATCAAGTATACCAGTAACCTTAATGTACAATCTTTTCTTTCAATTTATTTATTTATTGGTAGTGCTAGGGAGCAAACTTTGGAACCTGCTAGGCAAGCACTCTCACTGAATTACACCCACCCCCACCCAGCCATCTAAACTAAAATCTCTACCTTAGTTATGCTTTTTTTTTTTTTTTTTCTTTTTGTGGTACTGGGGATGGAACCTGGGGGCATTCTACCTCCGAGCTACAGCCCCAGCCCTATTTTTTTATTCTTTATTTGGAAACAGGGTCTCACTAAGTTGCGGAGGGCCTCACTAAGCAGCTGAGCCTGGCTGAGAACCCGGATCCTCCAGTCTTAGCCTCGCAAATGCTGGGATTACAAGCATGTGCCACCACGCCCGGCTCTATCTTCTTTCTATTCTTCTGCCATTGTTAAAGTTTCCAGCCTTCTCAGAATTTATATCAATGGCTTAGTATTTAATACTTGTTTTCCTCTATGTCCCTCTTTTAAGTAAATACCTGCCTCTTAAAGTCATTATAAGTCCCATAAAGAAAAGTAATTTTTCATGTCCTTGAATACTTACCACCCATATTCAACAAATATATATTGAAAGCATACATCCCAGATTACCAAAGATTACTTGCATGGGGTGAGGAATAGAATCAGTAATTAATTTCACACTAAGCAGTAAGACAAATGAAGTTCTTTAAACTCTCTGATTTTGGAGTAAAAGAGCTTAAAGGAGAAAATCTATATAATGTATATGCCATATAGTGCTTAGCAGAAAGTACCTACTGTCTGAATACTAAAATGTCTCATGCTGTTTTAAGATGCTAAAACACATTATGCATTCTTCTCTTATTAAAATTTGCCAATAATGGTATCACAAAGGTTGCTTTAACTCCAAGTTTCTTTCAACATAAATGAAAATAACTGTTTCCTTAAACATAGCTGCCTTATATTTGTCATTATATTCCTATCTATGACCACAAACCTGAAATATGATTTAAAAGTTCCTTATATAAATAATAATAATAATAATACTGCCAGTAGGGATATGTATTCTGACATTATATAGCTTTGGATTATGAGATATGGCAGACACAGGCATAATACTGGTATAAGTAAAATTATATGTTCCAATTAAAGCTCTAGAAGCATTACTAAAAATGTTAATATCTCTCTTGATCGTATCATCTATAAAATGGGAACAGTATCTTTCCTGCCAACTTGACAGACTTAAGTTGGTAATCAAATGCAACAGTATACATAAAAAGCAGTCTGGGAGCCAGGCTTGGTATGTTTGTAATCCCAGTACTTGGGAGACTGAGACAGGAGGATCCAGGTTTGCGGCCAGTTTCAGCGAATTAGTGAGGCCCTTTGCAACTTAGCGAGACCCTGTTCCTTTTTTTTTTTTTTTCATACTTTCTGATTTCAAAATTTATTAAAAAGCTACAATCATGTATAATGTGTGATATTGGCATAAGGATAAACACATAGATCAATGAAATGAAATTGAGAGTCCCAAAATAAACTCCTAATGGCCAGTGTGGCACACGCCTGTAACCCCAGTACTTGGGAGGCAGAGACAGAAGGATCACAGGTTTGAGGCCAGCCTCAGCAACTTAGTGAGACCCTGTTTCAAATGAAAAGTAAAAAGAGCTGGGGGTATAGCTTGGAGGTGTAGTCCTTCTGGGTTTAATACTCAGCACCAAAAATAAATAAACTCCTACCTCTATGACCAATGATTTTCAACAAGGGTATAAACTTATAAGGAAAAGCAGTCTTTTCAACAAAGGTGCATGGACAACAATATCCATAGGCAAAAGAATGAATCTGGACCCCTAACTCATACCATACATAAAAATAAACACAAAGTATATCAAAGGTCTAAATTTAAGAGCTAAGTCTATAAACTTTTAGAAGAAAGTATAAACATAAATCTTCATGACCTTGGATCGTGTAATTATTTTTTATTTCTTTTCTTTCTTCTTATTTATTGAGTTATTAATTTTTTTTGGTAATGGGGATTGAACCTAGAGGCATTCTATATCCAAGTCACACCCAAGACCCTGTTATAAAATAAAGAACAAAAAACAGGACCGGGGGTATAGCTCAGAGGTAGAATGCTCCTGGGTTCAATCTCCAGTGCCACAAAAAAAAAAAAGACAAGTAAGCATATATTCAGAAAGTGGTAGTCAACTCAATCAGATGAACATCCCATTTTTTATAACAAATAATTTATGTCACCTCCTTAGCTTTCTTGAAAGAAAATTTCTAACCTACTGACACATATTTGTAAAAACTTAACAATATCCAGCTGGGAATGGTAGTACATGCCTGTAATCCCAGTACATGGGAGACTAAGACAGGAGGATCATGGGTTCAAGGACAGCCTCAGCAACCTCAACCTAGTAAGACTCTCAGCAGCCTAGTGAGACTCTATTTCAAAACAAAAAATAAAAAGGGATATGTCTCAGAGGTAGAATGTCCCTGGGTTCAATTCCCAGTATCGAAAAAAACAAATATATACATCCTACCTTTGAAATCAAAAAGGGAAAGATTAATATATAATGTATAATAAAATGTGTATTTCAATATATGAATATTTAGGCATACCA
Source organism: Graphiurus murinus (assembly GCA_004027655.1). NCBI lineage: Eukaryota > Metazoa > Chordata > Mammalia > Rodentia > Gliridae > Graphiurus > Graphiurus murinus. The sequence goes on from PVLC010012787.1 coordinate 26,028, forward strand.
ACTAATTTAGAATATATAATAAATAAGCTAGGAACTGGGGATATAGCTCAGTGGTAGAATACACAGTTAACATGCATAAGGATCTGAGTTCAATCCCTATCACAGACAGATGGATGGATATGTAAAATCATAAATATGACAGAAATTCATACTTTCTAAAGCAAGTGTTTCATTAGTAACTCAAATAGCACAAAATTGTTAATGACATGGATTTTCCCAAATGGTGAACTCTTGATAAAGTTCCAAACAAAACAACTTCAATTAAAAAACTGCA
>PVLC010012787.1:26401-43554 GCA_004027655.1 Graphiurus murinus
TGTAATCCCAGCATTCGGGAGGCTGAGACCGGAGGATCCGGGTTCGCGGCCAGCCTCAGCTACCTAGTGAGGCACTCCGCAACTTAGTGAGACTCGGTTTCAAAATAAAGAATAAAAAATAGGGCTGGGGGTGTAGCTCGGAGGTAGAATGCCCCTGAGTTCAATCCCCAGTACCGCAAAAAAAAAAAAAAAAAAAAACTGCATTAAGAGAAGTTGAATTACTAGAAAACCAAGTCAATATTAAGTGGAAATGGGTTCTAGATTAATTTTATATTTCCCTCCTACATGAATTTCTGGGATAAAGTTTTGTGGGATGCAAGAAAATTCTTCACTGTCTCTTACAGAATGGTATCCCTGGATGCCACCACCAAAACTCCTCTCACAAATTTTCACAACATCCCTTAAAAAGTAGTTCTTATCCCAGCATGGTGGTGCACACTTGTAATCCCAGTACTTGGGAGGATGAGACAGGAGGATCCGGGTTCGCGGCTAGACTCAGCTACTTAGTGAGGCCCTCCACAACTTAGTGAGACCCTGTTTCAAAATAAAGAATAAAAAAATAGGGTTGGGAGCCGGACATGGTGGCGCACGCTTGTAATCCCAGCATTTGGGAGGCTAAGACCGGAGGATTCGGGTTCGCGGCCAGCCTCAGCTACTTAGTGAGGCCCTCTGCAACTTACTGAGACCCTGTTTCAAAATAAAGAATAAAAAATAGGGCTGGGGGTGGAGCTCGGAGGTAGAATGCCCCTGGGTTCAATCTTCAGTACCACAAAAAAAAAAAAAAAGTGGTTCTTAGCCGGGCATGGTGGCACACATTTATAATTCCAGTACTTGGGAGGCTGAAACAAGAGGACTGCAGGTTCATGGTCAGCCTCAACAACCTAGAGTGAGGCTCTCTGCAACTTAGTGAGACTCTGTTTCAAAATAAAAAGTAAAATAGGGCTGAGGGTGTAGCTCAGAGGTTCGTGGCTGAGACCGGAGGATCCTCCAGTCTCAGCCTCCCAAGTACTGGGATTACAAGCGTTCTTACTCCATTAAGAATTACTGATCCCCGCCGGGCGTGGTGGCACACGCTTGTAATCCCAGCATTCGGGAGGCTGAGACCAGAGGATCTGGGTTCGCAGCCAGCCTCAGCTACCTAGTGAGGCACTCTGTAACTTAGTGAGACTCGGTTTCAAAATAAAGAATAAAAAATAGGGCTGGGGGGTGTAGCTCGGAGGTAGAATGCCCCTGAGTTCAATCCCCAGTACCGCAAAAAAAAAAAAAAAAAGAATTACTGATCCTGGCCAGGCATGGAGGCATACACCTGCAGTCCCAGCTACTTGGGATGCCAAGGGTGGAGGATTACTTGAGCCCAAAAGTAAAGACCAGCCTGGACAGGATAGTGGAACCTCATCCCAAAAAATAAAACCAACAAAAAAAAAACTCTACTGATCGAGGGACTAGGGGATGTAGCTCAGTGGTAAAGTATGTGCTTAGCATGAATAAGACACTGAGTTCAATCCCCAGATCCCCTCCCAAAAAATACTGATCTAATTATCAAACATATATTAATTAATGAATGCTAAATGAGATACGTATTAATGAAATGATTGGGGACAACAAATGAAGACGCATGAAAAGTTCATGGATAGCCTAAGTCCTGACATACTGTATTAGTCAGAATAGAACAAGCTATAATCCCAGCATTTGGGAGGCTGAGACCGGAGGATCCGGGTTCGCGGCCAGCCTCAGCTACCTAGTGAGGCACTCCGCAACTTAGTGAGACTCGGTTTCAAAATAAAGAATAAAAAATAGGGCTGGGGGTGTAGCTCGGAGGTAGAATGCCCCTGAGTTCAATCCCCAGTACCACAAAAAAAAAAAAAAAAAAAAAAAAAATCAATCCAAAATTATCAATAGTTTAAAGATTCAAGCTGGGCGTGGTGGCGCACGCTTGTAATCCCAGCATTTGGGAGGCTGAGACCGGAGGATCTGGGTTCGAGGCCAGCCTCAGCGACCTAGTGAGGCACTCTGCAACTTAGTGAGACTCGATTTCAAAATAAAGAATAAAAACTAGGGCTGGGGGTATGGCTTGGAGGTAGAATGCCCCTGAGTTCAATCCCCAGTACCACAAAATAAATAAATAAATAAATAAATAGAATAAAATAAAATAAAGATTCAGTTAGGCATGGTGGCAAACTCTTGTAATCCCAGTGCTTGGGAGGCCGAGACAAGAAGATCACAGGTTACAGCCAGATTTAGCAATTTACGGAGATCCTCTTCCATTTAGTGAGACCCTGTTTCAAAATAAAAATAATAGGTATGGGTGTAACTTGGAGGTAGAATGTCCCTGGGATTCAAAGCCCAGTACTGCCCCCCACACACACACACACCCAGTCATAGTTTTGGCAAGGTTGTAGTGAACCACACATTGCTACAGGGAAAGAGTACAAATTTGAACAATCTTTCTAAAAAGCATTTTGACAGCCGGGCGCGCTTGTAATCCCAGCATTCGGGAGGCTGTGACCGGAGGATCTGGGTTTCAGGCCAGCCTCAGCTACCTAGTGAGGCAATCCGCAATTTAGTGAGACTTTGTTTCAAAATAAAGAATAAAAAATAGGGCTGGGGGAATAGCTCGGAGGTAGAATGCCCCTGAGTTCAATCCCCAGTACCGCAAAAAAAGAAAAAAAAAGAAAAAAAAAAACCAAAGAAAATACAAAGTAAAGGTAAGGGTTATAGACTTTCTATTAATAATATGCTGTCAATACTTGTTGTTGGCCACAGGTATATCAACAAATTCATGGACTAAAGGCCAGAAAACCAAACAGATTAAGATACTCTCTAAAATTAAAACGGGCATGGATTAAAAAACCCAAGGATTTTGCTTTATTTTTGCGGTACCAGGGATTAAACCCAGAGGGCATTATACTTCTGAGCTGCAATCCTAGCCCTTCTTATTTAGTTTGAACCTGCCTCACTAAGTTGCTGATGCTGGTTGTGAACATGAGATCCTCCTATCTCAGCCTTCCAAGTATTGGGATAAAGGCATGCGCCACCACATCTGGCTTGTCCAAGGGTCTTAAATGTCACTTTATTAAATCATCTTTAATTCAAACAATCTTACTCAAAAATTAATACTTTGAAGCCAGGTGTGGTGGCCCACGCTTGTCACTCAGTACTTGGGAGGCTGAGACAGGAGGATCCGGGTTCGAGGCCAGCCTCAGCTACTTAGTGAGGCCCTCCTCAATTTAATGAAACCCTATTTCAAAAATAAAGAATAAAAGATAGGGCTGGGGGTGTAGCTCAGAGGTAGAATGCCCCTGGGTTCAATCCCCAGTACAAAAAAAAAAAAAAAAAAATCAAGAGGACCTTAAAAAATAATACAGATTCCATGCCGCCTCCATTCTGTTCCCATTCTTAATTAGTGTGCATTTGTTTGGATCAGGTGACAAAAAATATATGTGTGGGGGGGGGGGTACTGGGGATTGAACCCAGAGGCATTTTATCTTCGAGCTACATCCCCAGCCCGATTTTATTTCTTATTTAGAAACAGGGTCTTGCTAGGTGGACAAGTCTCACTACTTGCTGAGGCTGTCCTCGAACCTGCGATCCTTGTCTCAGCCTCCCAAGTACTGGGATTACAGGCATGCACCACCATACTCAGCCTGTTTTGTTTTTTAAGATAGCTCTTCTAAAGACAGAGATGCAAGCACTTTGTATACCAGTACCTAGGAACTACTTCAGGTGATGTAAATGGAGAAATGAACATGCTCCTAGATGATTTCTAGAGAACTGTCAACTAGTTGGGCTAGTTGAGCAACTTTCTCAGTGTTTAAATTAAGCCCTGAGAGTAAAATCTAAATCAACACAACTTGTCTCAAGAACCAGTGAAGTGACTAGTTAACTGGTGTCTAGAAAATTTTATGATTTCTAATCAGATTAACCCCCTAAGAAGATCCAATTCCATTGGGAGATGCTGATTTAGGGATCTAAGTCTCCACTTCCCCCACCCCCAAAAGGAGCACATGTATCAGGCGTGGTGAGGCAAACCTGTAATCGATGACTTCAGGTTCAAGGCCAGCACAGGATAACTTAAGAAGACTGACTCAAAATATAAGAAAAAGGCTGGGGTTGTAGATCAAAGGTAAAATGCCCTTGGTGTTCAATCCCCAGTACAAAAAAAAAAAAAAACAAAACAAAAAAGGCCTGGAGCTGTAGCTGAGAGGTAGAACATTCCTAGGTTCAATCCCCAGTACCACACCAAAAAAAAAAACAAAAGAGCACAAGTCAGCAGTTTGACTACCATATTCTAAAAGACCAACTCCCAGCCGGGCGTGGTGGCGCACGCTTGTAATCCCAGCATTCAGGAGGCTGAGACCAGAGGATCCGGGTTCGCAGCCAGCCTCAGCTACCTAGTGAGGCACTCCGCAACTTAGTGAAACTCAGTTTCAAAATAAAAAATAAAAAATAGGGCTGGGGGTATAGCTCAGAGGTAGAATGCCCCTGAGTTCAATCCCCAGTCCCACAAAAATAAAAAAATAAAAGACCAACTCCCTATTTAAAGTAATGATGATATACCAACTTCTCATCATAGGAAATACAGCTTCTTAAAACTTGCTGCCACACAGTTCAAATGAATTGAAAAAATGAAGAGGGGGCAGGAGGAGAAAGGGGATGGGGAAGAGAGGGAGGCCATAAGAGACAAACTTGAAAACAAAACAAATGTGGCAAGCCTTCCAAAGACTCACAGAGTTAGATGTGAGATGACTGCGCTATGTATGTGTGTATCATGGCTTTAAAGAATGTAAAGTTGACACAAGTGAAACAGTTCAAAATAAAGTCAGAGCCGGGCGTGGTGGTGCACGCTTGTAATCCCAGTACTTGCAAGGCTGAGACAGGAGGATCGCAGGTTCATGGCCAGCCTCAGCTACTTACTGAGGCCCTCTGCAACTCAGTGAGACCCTGTTTCAAAATAAAGAATAAAAAATAGGGCTGGGGGTATAGCTCGGAGGTAGAATGCCCCTGACTTCAATCTCGAGTACAGTAAAAAATAAAATAAAGTCAGAGGATCTTAATGGCTCGACCACTGAGGTGCTCTGATCTGACTGCACCTCAGTCCAACTGAATCAAAATTTCTGGGGGTAGGATCCACGAATTAGTGTTCTGTAATGCTCTCCAAGAAATCTCAATGTGTAGCCAAGGCTTAAATCCAGTGCCCTAATCCTTGGGGTTTAAAAAGCAATAAAAAGGACTGGGGTATAGCTCAGTGGTAGAGCGCTTGCTTGCCTAGCATGCATAAGGGCCTGGGTTCACTTTTTATCATGGGATTGGGGCAATAAAAAGGCAAGCCTCATACATTAACAAATTTTCCAAACTGCAAAATATTCTCATTTAAAATGTAAATAATGAGCCGGGCATGGTGGTGCACATTTGTAATCCCAGCATTTGGGAGGCTGAGACTAGAGGATCCGGGCTCTCGGCCAGCCTCAGCTACCTAGTGAGGCCCTCCGCAACTTAGTGAGACCCTGTTTCAAAATAAAACTTCAAAATAAAGAATAAAAAATATAGGGCTGGGGGTATAGCTCAGAGGTAGAATGCCCGAGTTCAATCCCCAGTACGGAAAAAAAAAAAAAATGTAAATAATGGCCAGGCATGGTGGTGCATACTTGTAATCCCAGTACTTGGGAGGCTGAGACAGGAGGATCACAGGTTCGTGGCCAGCCTTAGCCACTTAGTGAGGCCCTCTGCAACTTAGTGAGACCCTATTTCAAAATAAAATAGGACCGGGGTGTAGCTCAGAGCTAGAATGCCCCAGGGTTCAATTCCCAATACCGCAAAAAAATTAAAAAATAAACTAAATAAAAATAAAATGTAAATAATGAAATATAGTCCCTGAGCTGAAAAGTATTTACAATTATCACCAACTTTAAATTAAGATGTAACAATAAACCCTCTTTATAATCAGTCTCTGACAGTTATCTATCTGACCTGTGATATAATTTGCAGTGCACACCTATAATCCCAGTACTTGGGAAGCTGAGATAAGAGAATCATAGGTTTCAGGCCAGGCACAATAACTTAGCAAGAGAGCAGCTTAGTAAGATCCTGTTTCAAAACAAAAAAATAAGTGGCACACACTTGTAATCCCAGTACTTGGCAGGCTGAGACAGGAGGATCACAGGTTCATAGCTGGCCTCAGCTACTTAGTGAGGCCCTGGGCAATTTAGTGAGGCCCTGTTTCAAAAATAAAGAATAAAAAACAGAAGCCGGGCGTGGTGGCACACGCTTGTAATCCCAGCATTTGGGAGGCTGAGGCCAGAGGATCCAGGTTCACGGCCAGCCTCAGCTATCTAGTGAGGCACTCCGCAACTTAGTTAGACTTGGTTTCAAAATAAAGAATAAAAAATAGGGCTGGGGGTATAGCTCAGAGGTAGAATGCCCCTGAGTTCAATCCCCAGTATCGCAAAAAAAAAAAAAAGAATAAAAAACAGGGCTAGGAATATAGCTCAGAGGTAGAATGCCCCTGGGTTCAATCCCCAGTAACCCCTCAAAAATGAAAAAAATAAAAAACTGAAATTCAACCAAATTTCCTATCACTAAAATTACATATTTTAAAAATTAAGGAAAATTAAAAAAATATAAATCTGGCTAGCTCTCATGTTTGGGATATTATGATGCACAGAGTATCATACTGAAAGTAGCTCAAATACTGGTATCTACACATGTTTGTCAGCTGAATTTACATATGTTTTTATTTGGAGAGGGGGGACATTCAAGCTATACCTCCCAGTCCTTTTTGTTTTGGCAAGCCTCAAACCTGAGATCTTCCTGTCTCAGCTTCCAAGTACAGGGATTACAGGTAAATACTACTGTGCCTGACTGAATTTCTTATTTTAAACTGCATCTTCTTTAACTGTTGGGCAAAAAGCCAAAAATATGATAATTTAACAAAACTGTACTGTTATATTCTGCTGGCCTAACTTCCTTAACTTTCATTCAGCGTAGAAAACAAATCGATAAAACTATTTTAGTCAGATTAGTTTATATGTGATTAAGTTACCTCAGAGTCATCATTCGTCACTTTAAGCAAAATTTAAGAAAACTTCTGCCTAATGACACAATCTGCTAGGGGAAAAAAAGGAAATCAGAATATGTACGATGGGCACTGAAATGCCAAATATAAGATGCCTTAAGAACCATTCACTCTAAAATCAATGAATTAAAAATGAAAAATAAACCGGGTGTGGTGATGCACTTATAATCCCAGTACTTGGGAGGCTGAGACAAGGAGGATTGAAGGTTTGCGGCCATCCTCAGCTATTTAGTGAGGCCCTCCGCAATTTAGTGAGACCCTGTTTCAAAATAAAGAATAAAATAGGTCTGGGGGTGTAGCCCGGAGGTAGAAAGCCCCTAGGTTCCACCCACCACCACCACAAAAGAAAAAAAAAAAAAGGTTAGGCATGATCTAGAGGGGGACAAAGTAGAAATGAAATAAGTTAAAAGTTTAAACATCAGGAAAATAATATACTGTTTTGTTTTGTTTTGGTATTGGGGATTGCACCCAGAGGCATTCTACCTCCAAGCTACACCCCCAGCCTGATTTTTTAATTTCTTATTTGGAAACAGGGTCTCACTAGGTTGCTGAAAGCCTCTCGAAGTTGCCAAGGCTGGATATGAACCTGCAATCCTCCTGTCTCAGCCTCCCAAGTACTGGGATTACAAGCAGGTGCCACCACGCCTAGCTCATAATTTATGTTCTTAAACCAGGGATGGTGGTACATGCCTGTAATCCCAGCACTTGAGAGACTGAGACAGGATCAGAGATTCAAGGCCAGCCTCAGCAACTTAGCAAAGCTGTCAACAACATAGCAACACTTTGTTTCAAAATGAAATATAGCTGAAGGTGTAGCTCGGAGGTAGAATACCTCTGGTTTCAACATCCAATACCAAAAGAAAAAAAAAGAAAGAAAAATATTGTATATTCTTACCAAACAGGCAGAAATTTTGACGTGATAAAATATACATTTTAAATGTAAAAAATCCTACAGATTCTGTAGAGTTAACTGCCCTACTAGAAGTCGCAGAAAGTCACAGTTCAATTAGAATACGATCTAATGATGTTACTATAGCACTGGCTCAATCAGAAAAAATAAAATAAAATAGCTTTCAAGTAGAAGAGCTAGAGTGTGACTGAGCTGCATAAATGAGTTTACTGCTTACTCCTTAATGGATGGTGCAGGGTCTGAAGGGGAATGCAGAAAACGAATTCACACACAAAGAGAAATATCTCAACTAAAATGTAGCTTAAGTGAAGAAGCACTGGTTCTCAAAAATAAGATTTGCAGCATCCTAGTGTAAAGTAAATTGCTTCAAGCAGCAAAGCTATCATAAAAGGCCAACAGTCCACAAAAAAAAATCTTATTCCAAAATATTTAAAGGTGATTTTCTCAGCACAAATTTTCATTAATTCTGAAAAGTTCTGCAGTTGTTTCTAACCTCAAGATTTACTAGCTAAACAGAGAAGTAGACATTCCCACTTCAAAGATGCAGTACCATGCCAGGTATGGTGGCACACCTGTGATCTCCGTACTTGGGAGGCAGAGACAGAAGGATCACAAGACAGCCTCAGCAAGTAGTGAGACTTTCATCAACCTAGTAAAACCCTGTTTCAAAGATGCAATACCTCTTTAAAGCAAACACTCAAAAACTTGGGAGAAAAAGCCACCTCAGCCGGGCATGGTGGCATACACTTGTAATCACACATTTGGGAGACTGAGACCGGAGGATCTGGGTTCGAGACCAGCCTCAGCTACCTAGTGAGGCACTCTGCAACTTAGTAAGACCCAGTTTCAAAATAAAGAATAAAAAAATAGGGCTGGGGGTATAGCTCGAAGGTAGAATGCCCCTGAGTTCCATCCCCGGTACCAAAAAAAAAAAAGAAAAAGCCACCTCTATTAATAGATTCACAAAATGTTATGTCAATTTTTTGTAAAAAGATTTTTAGTTTTAATTCCAATAACTTCATAAGTCACCACCACCTTTCTACCCAATGCTACTCCCAATCATAAATTCCTGGTCTGCCTCTATTACATTTGTTCTGTAACAATTCAAGAAAACAAATTATGACTGCATTAAGGAAGAAACTATTTTTACACATTAATTATATCAATCATTTACACTTTGGAATATCATGTACTAAGCATATCAGAACTTTACAATATAAAGAGAAAATGTCTCTAGCACACACACACAAAAAAGTTAGAATGTCCTATGCTACTTGTGGGGGGGATGGGGGGACGGGGGTGGAACCCGAGGGCCTTCTACCTCTGGGTTACACTCCTAGCCCCATGTTTTATTTGGAAACAGGGTCTCCTAAGTTGCTGAGAGCCTCACTAAGCTGAGGCTGACTTTGAACCTGCAACCCTCCTGTCTCAGCCTCCCAAATACTGGGATTAGACACATTCGCCACCACACCCCGCCCTATACTACATTTCAACTGAAATATATTTAGCCTTGGTACCACACGACAAAGTTAATTTATGAAATCCACAATTACAATTATTCAAATTACTCAAATGCAATTTCGGGCTCCATACATGTAGTCCTAACAATAAGATAAACTATGTCTTTTTGTTAGGGATTAGAGGAAGTTCAGAATGCTTCCAAAACGCCACCATCACCCACAATACCCAAAAAAGTAAAAAAAAAAATTCTAATTACTTTTGAAATTACGCATTTCTGCACTTTCAATTAAAACTACATTGTTTCTGCCAGCAAAAAGTACTGAATTTAGCCGGCATGTGGTGCATGCCAGTAATCCCAGTACTCAAGACGCTGAGACTAGGAGGATCACAGGTTCAAGACCAGCCATAGCAATTTAGCGGGCCTCCCAGCAACCTAGCGAGACCTTGTTTCAAAAAAAATAAAAATAAAAAGAGCTGAGGCTGTAGCTCGGAGGTAGAATGCCCCTGGGTTCTACCCCCAGTACCACATACACTACTTCTTAAAACACTGAAATAGTCAAGATACTGAGATGAAAAGGATGCTAATTCTGGCAAAAGTCAAAGGCTGTTAAAGAGGAACGAAGACTACAAGGCAAGGTTGTGAAAAGTCAATTCAGGGTGCTTAAGATGATTTCCTCATTATCTCATTAACTTTGTTATCCCCAAATAACCAGCAATTTCATCTTAAAACTATGGTCAAAATACTACACACACTAAAGAAAACTAATTTCAAAGTAAATTAAAACTAAATTTTTTTTTTAAATAAGTTTACCACGGTTTTGGGGATGGGGAACTATTGATTTTCGACATGGCTTTTTAAAGCCTCTCTACACCTGCAAAGGAATCTTTCAAGTTAACTAAACACACCCATGTCTTTGAAAAATCTAGCTTGAAAAATCATAACAGCAGTTTGGGGCATGTGATGAAGCCAACGCCCTCCACCCTACACTAATTTCACGCTCCTTACATAAAGATAAACTACGTCTTTTATTAGGAGACACGTTTTACTAGGGGCGGGAGGAGGTTCAGTTAGGTGCTAAGAATGTTTCCGGCATGCCGCCATCACCCACAATACCCAAAAAAAGTAAACAAATCAAAGCTAGGAAAAAAACGTCAACTGGAAGGACACAACCGAGAAAGTAATGGACAAAGAGAAAAAAAGGATCGGCTTCAGAAAAGAAGACAAACCACTGAGTACTTTAATTTCGACCTGAGGCTACACACACACACACACTTCAGCAGCCGAGCCAGCGCGCTCAGCCAGGGCTACGGCGAAACTATTCAAGAACAACAAAGAGGAGCGGAGGCTGCGGCAGCAGTGCCCGTGCGGTGCAAAAGGAGTGTCCCGCAAAGTGCGGGCGGAGTTGAGGGCCGCAGCAGGACGGCTCCTGGCGCCCGAGGGCTCGAGGCTCCGCAGCCCGCCCGGCCACCCCGACCGCGCTCCGCAGGACCCGCGGGGCCCGCGCACCCCGGCCCCGCCGCCGCCCGGAGCCCGCCCCGGGGCGGGGAAGCCGCAGGCGGGGCGCGCGGCCCGGCGGGGGACGGGGAGGGGACATGGCGCGGGTACCTGGGCTCGGCGCTGGCGAGGGGAGTCCGCTGCCTCCGCCGCTCGTCCGCCGCCGCGCCGCGCCCGTCGCTTCCCCGCCGGCCCGGAGCCCTCCTCCGCCGCACCCCGAGGCGTCGGGGCCCGGCCGCCCCTCCTGGGCGCCGCGCCGCTGCCCGCGCCGGCCGGGCCGCCTCGAGCTCCCTCCGGGGCGGCCCCGCGGCGGGGGCCTCTCTCGCGGGGCGCCCGGCTCTCCTCACCCGCTCCCGCCCCGTGGGCGGCCGCGAAGCCGAGCGGAGGGCGGGCAGGGCCTCCCGAAGAGAGCGCGCGGGCGCGAACGCAGGCTCAGCCAGCCGAGCCGCTCCGTTACCGCAGCGGCGACGACGACCAGGGCCGTGTTGTTGCTGCCAACTTGTCGAGAGGACACTGAGCATGCGCGCGCGGAGACCACATCCGGGTAATTTCAGGGTTTGGCCCTTTTCCCCCCGCAGCTCTCCTTTCTCCCGGCTGCCCCCGCCTCCCCGCCCCGAGAGATGGGAGGGTCGCTCTGCGCAGGCGCCCGCGGGACAGCGCCTCTCCGCGCGCCGCTGCGAGTCCAGCCTGGGCCAGCCCTGGACGAGCGCGCGGCGCTGCCTCGGTGACCAGGCTGCTCCCGGGTGGTCACTAGAGTGGCTCCCTTTGCTGCAGCACCCAAGCTGCGCGCGGTCCAGTAAGTGCTTATGATGAGTGATCAGCGGGGCCTCCTGGGGACTCGTTTTGTTTTGAGGACCTCCGTGGACACTAGTTAGACTTTTAGCATTCCAGGAGTAACTTCTCGTGGCTGTAGCCGGTTACTGTAGGAAGAAACTGGCGACTGGCCGCACCTTCCTCCTCTTCCCACCAAGACCCATATCCCGAACTCCAAAGGTGTAACAACTCGACGCACAGAACCAGACATGGATCACACTTTCGGAGCCTTGACAGGTGTCGCGAAATGTGAATGGGTCCAAGTGGAAGCGATTTAGACAGAATCTCCAAGTTGGAAGAGACTTTAGAGACCTACCACACTCCTACTTCGTAGATTGTTCATTAAATGTGAAAGGGAGTCAACTCTGCTTTTATTTATTTATTTATTTATTTATTTATTTATTTATTTATTTATTTATTTATTTAAACTGGGGCTTGAACCCAGGGTCATTCTACCTCAAAGCCATACTCCCAGCCCTATTTTATTTTTTATTTTTTGTTCTGGGGTCACAAGCATGCACCACTACACTGGGCAAGGGTGGCATTTTTTTTTTTTTTTTTTAAGTATCAAGCTGTGTGTTTTATAAGACTTTTTTCTTTGTTTGGTTTGGTTTGGGTAATTTAAGAAGTTCTAGACTGGGGGTGTAGTTCAGTGGTAGAATGCTTGCCTAGCATGCTGGAGGCCCTGAGTTGATCCCCAGCGCCACAAAAACATTAATTTAAAAAATAAATTAAAAGTTCCAGAAAACACATTTATTGTATGTGTGTGTGTGTGTGTTTGTTTTTTTTCACCAAACAGGAAATACATCCATTGGTTCAGTCAGAGTCTCTGCAAGACTAATTATTACACAGTTGTAAGTGGTTTCCTAGGCCACGCTGCCCAGAAACTCAAACTGCCCTCCCCCTTACTATTCACACGCAATGCCCCATCCTGTTCTATCACAGCCTGAATGGTCCTTCTACCAGAAAGCCCCTAAAACTGTTGTCTTTAAACTGGTGTTCCCTGACCCCTGGGGTTTATGAAGACTTTCCAAGACAAGTTTTAAGGGAATTCATTTCTGGGTCTCCCACTATAATACGTACTATTTTCTAAAAATTGCTCAGCTTGCGAAGGCAGCTGAGGACATAGCATCTCCTTTCAGAAATATTCTCACACCTTGCAAAAGAAAGTCAAAATTCTCACTTATCTATGCTAAGGTGACCCAAGATGTTAAAACCTCCAGGGTGATCCACAGGAACAATTCAAAAATTGGTTTCTGTGCTGAGAAAGTAAATCTCCTTAATGGATGGGTATTAAATTCTTTTGCAAGTCAGTTGACTCCAATTCTTTGTTGTCAACAAAATTGAAGGAAGATCTGTCAGCTGACATCATCTTTATTTTTGAAACAGGGTCTCACTAAGTTGCAGAGGGCCTCCCTAAGTAGCTGAGGCTGGCCTGGAACCCGGATCCTCCTGTCTCAGCCTCCCAAGTACTAGTATTACAAGTGCCACCATGCCCAGATTCAGAAGGAGTTTTTAAAATTGAGTAATATTGCTATCACTCTTTCCATTATATGTGTATTGGTTATCTATTTACATATAACAATATTACCACAAATGTAGACACTTAAAACAATATACTTGTATTGTCCTATAGTGTGTGTGTATAGGGGGGGGTGTCCGTGTGTCTATGTGTTATTGGGGATTGAACCCAAAGGCTTTCTACCTCTGAGCTATACCCTCAGCCCTGTGTGTGTGTGTGTGTGTGTGTGTGTGTGTGTGTGTTTGTTTTTTGAAACAGGGTCTCGCTAAGTTGCTGAGAGTTTTACTAAGTTGTTGAAGTCTGGCCTTGAAACTGTGATCTTCCTATCTCAGCATCCCAAGTACTAGGATTACAGGTGTTGGCCACCATGCCCAGCTTGGCTTACAGTTTAATGGAGCCCAGGCAAGGCTTCCCTAGGTCCTCTGCAAAATGAGACTCCACTGGGGAAAAGATTCTGCTCCACGTGTAGTTGTTGGCAGCATTGGGTTCCTGTGGGCTGCAGACTAAGGGCCTCAGTCCCTTGCTGACTGTCACCTGGAGGTTCCTTTGGTCCCTTGACATGTGGTCCTCTCCATAGGAAAGCTCAAAAGACAGAGGCTTGCTTCTTCAAAATCAGTGAAGGGGAAAGTCTCATCATGACATCTCTCTCTCTCTCTCTCTCTCTCTTATTTTTTTTTTTGGGGGGGAAGGGGGGGTTGGTGGTGGTGGTGATGATTTTTTGTTTGTTTGTTGGTTGGTTGGTTGGTACTGGGCAGGAACATTCTACCTCTGAGCTACACCCTCAGCCCTGTTTTATTTTTTTATTGGAAGCAGGGCCTTACTAAGTTGCCGAGGCTGGCTCCAATCTTCCTGTCTCAACCTCCCAAGTACTAGGATTACAAGCATGCGCCACCATACCAGACTTTATTTTTTACTTTGAAATAGGGTCTCACTAAGCTGCTGAAGCTGGCCTCAAACCTGTGATCCTCCTGTCTTAGCCACCATGCCCACCTCCCCCAATCTCTTCTTGCCTAGTCAAGACCATCACTTTCACTTCAATAATTAAACCCCACCACTTCTATATCATCATCGTTTATCTAACGCGTCATTCCCAGTACAAACACCCATTATGTCTCTAGTCCTACAAGGTATTTTCTTTGATCCATTTCCACTGTCAGCTACCACCCATTTCTCTGCTTCTTTTTGCAACAAGACTTCTAAAAGTTTTCTATACACTATATTGTCCCTAGTTCTTCTACTCTGCATATATACAATGTGAGATGATTTATGTAAAGTTCAAAACCACGTCAAATGCTATTTGTATGTGAAAACTACACAAAGAATCATAAGAAGACACACAGAGTTATATACATGGCATGTTTTAGGCTGTCGGCTGAAGCGTGGGGTCTCTGATACCCACTCCTTACTTTCCTGCTTACTACCCTGTCCAAACTACTACCTCAAGGTCAACAATGAACTTCACATTGGCTAAACCCAATGATCTACTCTCTAATCTCAACTCTCTCTCGCTCTCTCGCTCTTCTCGCTCTCTCGCTCTCTTTTCCTTTTGGTACTGGGGATTGAAACCAAGAGTATTTTATCTCTGAGCTACACCCTCAGCTCTATTTTATTTTTTATTTTGAAACAGGGTCTCACTAAGTTGCAGAGGTCCTTGCTAAGTTGCTAAAGCTGGCTGTGAACCTGGGATCCTCCTGTCTCAGTCTCCCAAGTCCTAGAATTACAGGCGTGTGCCACCATGCCCGGCTCAACTCTTGCCTGTCTAGATTGACTTGTCTGTAACTGCTAACCCAGCTAATCGCTTGATTCACTCCCCTCCTCCACCCTCTTGATTTTCCTCCTTCTTCCCTTCTCCCTCCTGCCCTTTCCTGGTTGCCGGTTCCACAAGGGAAGCAAGGCTCATTCCTTGGGCTTCTCTTTTTATCTGTACTCAGGTCCGTAGTGATCTCATCTGTTCTCCTGACTTTCAATGCCACTAAGCTATATGATGTCATCATGTTATGACAGCTCCCAACTTTATCTCTCTGGCTCCAGCCTCTTACCTGAAACCTGGTAATGTACTGTGAATCTCAAATCTAATGTCACCAATGGAACAATGGTCTCTCTCAAACCTGTATAACCCACCAGCTTTCCTGTCTCAGTCAATAACAACTCTACCCTTCGAGTTGTTCAGAACCAGATCCCATAAAGTCATGCCAGGCATCTGTCTATCTTGTACAGCCCACATCTTGTTCCAAGTCAGAACTTCCTTCATCACCTCCCTGCTACCCCTTGGTCTCAGCTACCCTCATCTCATGCTTAGATCAGTCTTCTCAAAGCTCGCCCGGTGCTTGTGCTTGACCCCTCACAACACAATAGCTGAAGCGATCCTCTTAAAACATAGTCATCCTACTTTAAGTGCTCCTGATTTTACTCAGAGTAAAAGTCTCCATCTTTACAACAGTCTAACGGGTTCTGTAAGATCAGCACCTCCTCTCCCACCACCACCCCTTCATTCCCTCTCTAAATCATTCTCCTTCTGGAAAACTCTGATCCACCTTCCTGGCCTCCTTTGATTACCCTACAAGATGCCAGTTGTATGCCCACATCATGGCTCCCATACAGGCAGTGTCCTCTGCCTGTACACATTTCCCAGAGACCTGCTTTGCGAACGCCTTACCTCCCTTGTCAACAGTCATCGTCTCACTGAAAACCGTTATGACCTTTTTAATAAAAAATTGCAACCTATTTGTGCGTGTGTGTGTGTGTGTGCGTGTGTGTGTGCACGCACTTGAGTGTGTGTGTTACTGGAGATTGAATCCAGGGGCATTCTACCTCTGAACTAAACCCCCAGCCCCTTTTTTTTTTTTTTTGTCAGTACTGGGGACTGAACTCAAGGGCATTCTACCTCTGAGCTCTACCCCCAGAATATTTTTTATTCTTTATTTTGAAAAAAGGTCTCACTAACTTGTGGAGGGCCTCACTAAGTAGCTAAGGCTAGCCACAAACCCAGGGCCTCCTGTCTCAGCCTCCCAAATACTAGGATTACAAGCATGTACCACCATGCCTGGCTTATTTTTTATTTTGAAACAGGGTCCTGCTGGGCGTGGTGGCGAATTTGTAATCCCAGCATTTCGGAGGCTGAGCCGGAGGATCCGGGTTCGCAATTTAGTGAGACCCGGTTTCAAAATAAAGAATAAAAAATAGGGCTGGGGGTGTAGCTCAAAGGTAGAACGCCCCTGAGTTCAATCTCCAGTACCGAAAAAAAAAAAGAAAGAAAGAAACAGGGTCTCACTAAGTTGTGAAGGGCCTTGCTAAATTGCTAAGGCTGACCTCGAACCTGTAATCCTCCTGTCTCAGCCTCCCAACTACTAGAATTACAGGCATGTACCACCATACCTGGTTTCTGTTTTGCTTTTGTTTGTTGGTTGATTGTTTGTTTTCTTTGTGGCACTGGGGATTGAACCCAAGGAAATTTTACCTCTGAACTATACCTCCAGCCCTTTTTATTTTCACTTAGTTATTTATTTTTGTTTTGAAATAGGATCTCTCTAGGTTGCCGAGAGTCTTTCTATGTTGTTGAGGTTGGCCTTGAACCTGCAATCCTCCTGTCTCAGCCTCCCAAGTACTGGGATTACAGGTACGGGCCACCATGTCCAGCTACAACCCTTTTTTTTTTTTTTTTTTTTTTGCAGTACTGGGATTGAACTGAGGAGCATTCTACCTCTGAGCAATACCCCCAGCCCTATTTTTAATTCTTTATTTTGAAACAGGGTCTCACAGCCGGGCGTGGTGGCGCACGCTTGTAATCCCAGCATTCGGGAGACTGAGACCAGAGGATCCGGGTTCACGGCCAGCCTCAGCTACCTAGTGAGGCACTCCGCAACTTAGTGAGACTCGGTTT
>PVLC010012788.1:0-43372 GCA_004027655.1 Graphiurus murinus
TCTCTCTCTCTCTCTAAATTAGGGCCCAAAGAGGGACGGTGACTTGTCTTATATATGCAGATAATGACTGGCAGTACTTCTGTCTGAGACTATCCTGGCCTGGACCTCAGATATCTCAGTACAATTTCCTCAGAGCAAATTCTTGTAAGCACATGTAGTAATGTCGTTTAATGTAATTGTGGCTTTCTGTTTTCATTAGTTGAGTTGAAAAAGTTTGAAAGCCAATAATGTACTCCAGTCCTCTAGCTTTCCATTAACTATTCCAGAAAGACCATAGCCTAATTTATTCTCTAAGTGCTGGACAGAGATCACTGAACCAAAGAAAAAGTTTTATGTTTCATTCTTCTTCATCTCAACGAGTATCTTTCCTTCTACTGATTTATTGTCAGCACAGAAAGCTTGCTAGAATCTAAGGCACAGCTTTGATTTTTATGGCCTTTGCTATCATTTATAGGACCCTGGGTCACACTTTGGGGATGTGGGGGAACGATCTGCTTTGTGGTCAAATGGAAAATAGTTCAAATATCTCCTCAGCAATCGCCACCTCTATGACCAAGTCACATCGTTTAATATCTCCAAGCTTTGGTTTTCTCGTCTGTAAAATGGGAATGCTAATACCCATTCGTTGTTTTTGCAAGGCCTAAGAAAGTGTGAAAGACTTGGTATGTCGTAAGCATGTATAAGCATAAAGAACTATTTCGTTTCTCTTCTTGTCTCAAATTGTTAAGACTTCTCCCACTAGCTAACCTCAGACGTCATCATTGGAATCATTTCAATAACCACAACTGACATTCCAATAGTATAACTGAGTTTCCTGTCTTTGGGCTTTTACTTATTCTACTGCTGCAGTGAGGTGGCACCTCAGTTATTTTGCACACTCAAGTCTCACTCACATGTGACTTAGTGGTAGAACGTGTGTTATAAGCCATCTGCCGCCCCCAGGGAAGCCATAGACCAAGGTGCATTGTCATCTTGAATGGTCCTCTCTGACCTTGGACCACCATCCAACCTAAGGAAGAGAAGTCCCTAACCACAGGGCTATGCCCCAAATCTTTCAGAAAGCTCTCTATGTCCGCCAATCGGCAACTCCTTTCCCAGTGTCCACTTTATCCCCAGCATATACACGAAGCTATTATTGATAAGGAACTTAACTTCTGCTCAGAGGAGAAGATTACGGTATACAACTGACCTTGGCTTTGCATTCAAACCATCTCAGGAACCCAGGCCATAGGCTAGACCTCCTAAATTGAAATCTTTGAATGTTGGGCATCTGTATTTTTTTAAAGCTTCCTTGGTGGTTTCTTGATAAGTTTGAGAGACATTGGTCCAGACTCTAAGGATTGTAGAATGTCTAAGAAAGCATGATGTCTTCCTATCACCTTTCCATTCCAACTAGGGTACTTGAAAGGATCATTTGAGCCAGGCATGGTGGCAGACCCTTGTAATTCCAGTACTGAGACTGAAAGATCCAAGTTCATGGCCAGCATCAACTACTTAATGAGGCTCTCCACAACTTAGTGAGACCCTGTTTCAAAATAAAGAATAAAAAAATAGGACTGGGGGCGTAGCTAGGAGGTAGAATCCTATGGGTTCCATCCCCAGTACTGCAAGAAAGAAGAAAGAAAGGAAGGAAGAAAGAAAGAAAGAAAGAAAGAAAGAAAGAAAGAAAGAAAGAAAGAAAGAGAATAATTTGTATTTACTCTGATTTTGTCTTCCATTTCCATTTATACTGGAATCCAAAGAAATGGCTTTGGCAAAGGCAACCTCCTTGCTGTCCTCTGTGTGGACAAATAATTTTAAGTGTTACTCAGAAGCAGCTGGATTTATAAGCTTAACTATGTTCTTATTAAAGCTCTTTCCAGGCTCATAAAAGTAAAACACACAAAAGTAGACAATTGGAAAGCACAGAAAAATATGAAGGATAAAAAGTATTCATTTGTCACACAACCACCTAGTAGGATTGTTAGAATTTTGTATTTTTATATGCATTTTCTTTTTTATGCAGACACCCACAAAAAAATAAAAATGGAACGGTATATTCATAAGTGCTCGTTATGCTTTTCTTTCTGGCTAACGTTTTACATACACAATTTCCCATACTCTTAAGTAATCAATAACATGAATATTAAAGATAGTATATTCTTCCATTTCATTTTTCTACCACATCAATTTTATCAGGCCCTTCTGACTCAATATTGAGGTTTTTCCCTAGCTTTCACACATTTATAAATGTTAAAATGTACATCCTTGTGCCTAAACATTGTATTTCTGATTAGTTTCATGAGAAATTGCATTACAAGTTCTGGGTGTAAACACTTCTAACGTCTAACGTAATAGATTCTCATTATCGCAATGACCTCAAGCGAAGGTCTGTCACAGTCTTTTTTTTTTTTTTTTTCTTAATAAACTTTGCATTGAAATATAACACCATAGCAAAAAAAGCGCATACAAAGTAAGAGTATATCCTAATGATATATTTTTTAAAGCACTTTTAATTTGTATGTAACCACCACATGGATCACAAAATAGAATGTCACTAGCACTCTAGGATTCCCCTCCGGGCTCGCTGGCCAACTTTTATTGTGTAAATTTGAGCCTCCATTCTATTTGAAGGCGTCTGAATTCCAAGGGAAATGTTTTATTTATTTATTTTGTCCACCTTAAGTCTAAGGTATCTTCACCATCAACCAGAGTCTGTAAGGATTTTACTTTGAGTTTATCTTCTCTTTTTCAGATCCCACTCCATGTAGCAATCATCAAATCACATGCCCCCCTAGGTTTTGTTTTTACTGTGATAAAATATGCATAACATCACATTGCCCATTTTAACCATTTTTTCAGGGTACAGTTCAGTGGCATTAAATACATTCATGCTGTAGTGTAGCCATCACCACCATCTCTGGATCTTTTTAGACCCAACTGCAACTCTATACTCAATCAACACTAATTCCCCTACCAACTTCTCCAGTCCCTGATGACCACAATTCCACCTTCTGTCTCTAGATAGTTGACTGCTCTAGGTACCTTCTATAACAGGAATCATACACTATTTGTTCTTTGGTGATGACTTATTTCACTTAGCAAGGTTCATCCATCCACATGTGCTGTGTATCAGAATTCCCATTTTTTAGGGTTGAATAATTTTCCATTGCATCCAAATCACACATTTTGTGTTTGCATTCACGTGTCAATAGATACTTGTGTCGCTGCTACATCTCGGTTATTATGACTAATGCTGCCATGAAAATGGGCACACAAATATTTGTTCACATGCTCTCCTTCGTGTCTTTTGCGTATATAACTAGAAGTGGAATTACTGGATCGTATAGTAATTCTACATTTAAATTTTTTGAGAAAGCACCATATCATTTCCACAGTGATTACACTATTTGAGTTTACCATCACTAATGCACAAAGATTCCAGGTTCTCCATATCTTCATCAACACCCATTATTTTCTGATGTTCTTTTTTTAAAAAATCTTAATGAGTATAAGGTGGTTTTGATTTGTATATCCCTGTTGTTTAGTGATGTTGAGCCTCTTTCCATGAGCTTAGAAGTCATTTCTATAGCTTTGGAGAAAGGTCTCTTCAATGTCTTTTCCCATTTTTAGTTGGATTGTTTGTTTTTGTTTTTGAGTTGTGGTACCCTACCTTTTTAGATCAGCAAGTTTGAAGGACAAAGACGTACTGAATTTTATCATTGTATTAATTACATTTACTCACTAGGGAAGGTTGTTTTTCATAATATTTTCTCTTTTTTTTTTCTTTTGTGAATTACCAATTCATGTCTTTGTACATTCTAATCATGTTCATCCATTTCCTATTGATTTTTAAATTTTGTTATACATATTAAAACAATAATCTTTTATATGTACTGCCAAAATTTTCCCAGATTCAATTTTTGTTTTTCAATTTTATTACACTTTAACTTACATTTATAGTTTGTGGTGTTAACTGTCTCGAATGTATGTAGCTATGGTTTCTTCTTTCTATTTATATTTAGAAATGTCTTTCCCATCCCGAGAACAGAAAAGTATTAATCTATATTTTTTCTAGATCCTTAATGTATACTTTTTATTTTTATCACTTTAATCCATCTGTATTTATGTCATTATGAGGTAGGGAGGGAATCTAATTTTTTTCCAAATGATTAATCAGTATTTTTAAACCATTTGTTGAATAATTTATTCATTTTTTACTGATTCAAAATGTTACATTTATTATGTAATAAATGGTAATATGTACTCGGCTTTCTTTTAGAATCATCTGTTATATGCTAATGGCTTGTAACTTTATTTTTGGATTTAATACTGTACTATACTTTTGCACTGCTATTATGCTTTGATTATGATAGCTTTATAATAGGCTTTGAGAACTGATGATACAAGTATCCTCTTGGGATTTTTACTTATTGATCTATCTGCACTTGCCTTTGGGAGTTTTATCAACTTATAAAAACAACATTTTGGTGAAAACATTCACAACCCTTCGATCTAGCATAATCACTAGATAGTGATGGAACACAGTCACTAAAGTCACCCCACTGCACAATCCCACACCAAAATTTTCTATTCCTACCCAACTATAGCATAACACACTAAAGAAATGATCAATATTAGAGGAGATAGATGAATTTATCCTGATTTAAATATTTCACAATGTATACATGTATTGAAACATTGTGTGGCACCTCATTCATGTATAAGTTAAAATTTAAAAATTAAAACATTTTACATGAATGAAAATATTATTTTAAAACTAATTGCGTGGAATTTTTAAGATAATTCTAGTGAAAGAGTTGCAATAATGAGATTTCTCATTCAGGAACATAATTTATCTCTCCAGTTTTGAAATGTCTTTTACACCTCTCAGAAATGCTTGAGTATTTTCTTTAAATACTTTCTGCCTGATTCTGTTAGTTATTTCTCCTAGTTCTGGAAGCTAGAAAGTCCAAGATCACCTCTGTAACTATAATTCTCTTTAAGGGGAGTAAGAAGTGGTACCCTTAAAGAAAATTAAAGGGATACGGTTTAGTACAGGGAAATTACCCCCAAGGTAGTAGATATTAGTGGAACGATCAGGCTGGTACCTGATTTCCTTTAAAGGCCACTAGTCTTTTAAGTGCAATATAGCACAGCATTGGTGGGGAGGGTGGGCAGTGGCTTCCAAGAGTGTCTGGTGGGCTACAGGAGAACTATGTATTTAGCCTGAGAAGAATCAGGGGACGCATGGCAAATTCAACTTTAAGACAGCTCCATCTTCAACTAAAACATTTCATACAATCCCCTTCTACACGAATTCCAGACTTTCCACTTGTGCTCACAGTTAAACTGAAATAGTCTTTCTTTTGTTAAAGGCAGGTAATGTTCCTAGCCTACTAAGAATTTCCATGAAGACGAGATGCAGAATTGTTTCAAATGATTTTTTGGCAAGTAGCAAAGTAATCATGTGATTGTTTTTTGTCCTTTGGCCTCTTTATCTGATGGATTATATTAATAGATATCCTAATATTAAACTCTTCTTACTTTCCTGGAACAAGTCCTACTTGGCCATGGGTATTTTCTTTTAATAAACTTCTGCATTCTGATTGCCAATGCTTTATTACTTTTAAATCTACATACATAAGGGAAACTATTCTATAACTATCACTTCTCTGTTATTGGTTAGATTTTATTTTTAAGGATATGCCAAGTTTAAAAAAAAAATGTTTGGAAAGATGTCTCTAGAAAGTCTTTGATTTTATCTGTGGAAACAGTCTATAGAATCCAGAATTTTTCTCCTCTTTGAATGTTGGAGTGGGGAAGCTGTCAATAATATCTAAACCTAGCACCAATCTTAAAATAAATATTGAAGACATTTTCCCATTTTTTATTCTGTTCTTTTTTTTTTTTCAAATGGGCTTGACTCAACTTGGTTAGTTGGTTTTTCCAGGAAATTGTCCATTTCATTTAATTCTTCATAACATCTCTAGATGGGGTATACTAGGATAGCCATAGGATCCTCCTTTAAGTCTCATCCCATCTCACCTCTAGCAGGAGTTCTCTGAGTTTCCAGCCTGTGAACACCCCCTTCTGCAACAGTAGTTCTGTATGACATTCTCCCTCAGCTTCATATTTGGAATAAAGAGCATTACACCAGTGCTCAGATCTCTCTTACCAAAAACAAGGACCCCTTGGTCACTCCCCAGATCTCTCACACTTTTGGTTCCCTCCTACTGCACTTAGAGTTCCTTTCTGATCCTAATATCTCTCTTCTTCCCCTACTCAATCTTCAAACGTTGGTCTTCCCCTGCATCCTATTTTCAACCCTCATCACTTCTCATGATCCATAAGCTCTCTGGTTCTTTACTGGCTAGATCTCACCTACTCTTATTATTTCATCTTCTAGCTGGAATCTCCCAAATATGAAGCCAATCTGGACAGCTCTGCTCCCATTTGAGCTCTAGACCAATAGATCACCTGCCCTTTGGACAACCTCTCTCGATGATCCAATTTTAAATTCAACCCACCTTTAACTAAACTCATTTTTCTCCACTCCCATGTTAACTCAGTTCTTCTTGTGGGCTCCAACCAAGCTATATTTTCCAAACACACTGGAGAACCAGAAGTCTTCCCCGAGGACCCCAGGGAGGTCTGAGCAGGGAGGTCTCCTGGCTCCCAGAGGGTGCTTCTTTTATTGGAAAATTAAACTCGTGCATGTTATCTGTTCTCAATGCCCCTCCCCCGAAGTTTTGGTCATCGTGTTTTTTCTCAGGCCTGAGAGCAGCTGTGACCTCAGATTGAAGGACTAAGTTCAGACACATGAAAAATAATGAAGAGGAAAGACCCAGAATGCCCAGAGCTCCTGGGAGCCACTGCTCCCTTGCCCTTCAAACTGACATCCAGGGAAGTAAAAAGAGACACCAGAGTTTCATGCGCCCCTGACAAAATCCCACATTCCCTCCTCCCACAGACACTCTGGGTCTTATCAGAAGAATGTGACTTGGACATCTTGTAAAAGAACCCCACCACACCCTTTCTCCCAAGGACTGCGATCACAGGCTGCAGGACCCCTCCTTTCTCAGCTGCATCTCCCTAAGTCTGCACATTTGCTAATGGACCCCACTGCCCAGCCAGCCTCCCCAGAGCCCAGTACACTCCACTCTACCCTCTGGAATTCAGCCTTCAGCAGCATCCTCTCTGTCCCTCAGCTCTCTGATGTGTCCTTCACATCTTCCTCTGACACTTAGTCCCTCCCCTGCAGGGCTGTCAAGTGGTGGCTCGTTTCTCTTTTTTCAGGTCTGGGGGAGGGGAAAGCAGACTCACTGCCACTTCTAGATCATTCTCACTGCTCCTCTGAAGCTTAGAGTTTAAAAACCTATGCTTCCCGGCTCTTTCACCTACTACTGTCATCGGCAGCTGCCTAAGGACGCCAAGTAGGTCTCCCCTTCTCCACGATGGCAAAGCCAGGCTCCAGCCAGTTCACTGTGCTGCTACCCCTGTCTTAGTCCTTGGTGATTTCCACATGCGGCAGATGACTCTTCCAAACACCCTGACTTCTTCTAAGTCCTTAAACTCTTTCCTCCCATGATCTTGTCTTCCACCCACATCTGTAAGCATTCCCAAGACTTTGCCCCTTCCTGAGTCTCCCTTTCAAGCTTCCCACTCTGTGACTACCACCTGGAATCTTTCCATAATACCTCCTTTTAGCACTTCTATTCCAATGACATTTCGCCCCACCAGGGAGTAGAATTCATTATACCAGTAAGCTCACCTCCTTTCCTTGACCCTCACCCATATCATCTCCTCCAGTTCGACTTGCATCGCTGTAATTAGTCCCTTGCAAATACTCTCAACCCATTGCTCCTGTGTCTCTTTGTTCAGAGTCATCTAGAGAAATTCAACCCTGCTCAAAGCTGATTTCCCACTGACTCTGCACCTGCCCTTCTGTAGAAAGTAGAGAAGACAGAAGGGAAACAAGGTGGAAAAAAATACATGGCATTATTTCAAGCAAGGATAAAGCTATATAGAAGAAGGGGTGCATGTAGAAAGGGGTGGCCTGGGGAGCTACTGTGCATACAGTACAGCTACAGACATAGTACTGTGCATACAGCACTGCTATGAACTGAGTGTGTGCCCCACTCCAAAGTCATATGATGAAACCCTATCCCCACAGTGATGGTATTTGGAGATGGGCCTTTTGGGAAATAATTGAGGCATGAGGGTAGAGCCTTCAAGATGGGAGAGAGCTGGCTTCCCCTCTCCGCTCTCCCCATTGTGAGCTTAGAGCAACAGAGCTCTGATATCTGGATCAGGAAGAGGGCTTGCCCTGGGAAATTGACTACGCTGCACCCTGACCTCAGACTTCCTGCTTCCAGAACTGCGAGTAATCACCCAGTCTGGAGTATTCTTGCCACAGAGTCCCAACTGGTTCCAGCAGTGATCAAGAAAGGGTTCTATGAAAAAGTGACTTTGGAGTCAGAAACCAGAAAGGAGAAAGGACCTGAGCCACATGAAGATCTAGGGTACGAGGAGAGATGGCGGGTAAGGAAAGGGGGAAGATCTGGAGAGAGGCCCAGAGGTAAGAGCAAGCCTGCATTCTAGAGGAATATCAAGAATTCTTGAGTGCTCATTGCAGAGTGAACAAGAGGAAAGATGACAGTGAATCCAGAAAGCCACTTGCCTCTAGGAAGGTGAGCCCCCAGGCTGGACCTGCACTGTTCAGTGTGTTAGTAAATTAGCCACATGTGGCTAGTGATGTGTACATTTAAGTTGATTAAAATTTGAAATTCAGCTTTTCTGTCAGACTAGCCACATGCTTCCGGGTACTTTTTTTTTTTTTTAAGTACCCCGTCTTTGGTAAGCACGTGGCTAGTGCCTACTTACTGTCTTCGACACCATGGATTATGGAATAGCCAACATTGCAGAACATTTCCAATGGATACTGCTGGCCATATCCTAGGAGCCTCATAGACCATGCTAAGGAATCTAGATTTTGTTCAACATCTGATGGAAAGCCAGTGGAGAAAGCCAGGGATGAAGAGGATCTGAACAGTACAGGATTCACATTTTGCAAAGACTTCTCTACATGCAGTAGGATTTGAGCAGAGCAAGAAGCAAGTGAGGAGGCCAGTTAGCAAACCATAATAGCCCAGACTAGGAAGAATAGCACCATGAACCAAATGTTAGTTAGTGGAAGACTTCAGCAGTGATCCATTTGAGGATATATTTTGAAGTAAAACCAAGATGACTTGCTATGAATGTGGCCTGGAGGAAAAAGAGGATTTCGAGGTGACTCTTGAAGGATTAATAAGAGAATCAGAAGGGATACATCGCATTGATCAAAGCTTTTGTGATCTGAGAAGTCCTGTGCAAATGTGTGAAACTTGAAGAAGATGGGATGTGAACCTTAATCTTATGGATAACCTCGCACAGATGGAACCAATGTAATAGGCTTGAGGGAAATTACATACAGGGAAGAAAACAGCCCAGAAAGTTGAAAAGGTCTTAGGAGTTGGGCAGGAAGATTTAGGTTTGAATGGTGAGGATGAGTATCGCCATTAATGTTGTAGTTGTGAAGTGAAAGATGGAGTGGCATGAACAGCACTTGAAGTCAGGGAGGTGAGCGATGTGGTCTCAAAAAGATTACAGGGAGGAAACAGAAAGCAAGAGAAGAGCAGGCATGAGAGGAATTTCGAAGGACAAGTGGTAGGTTCCTCCTCAGGGAGCCGTCTTCTCAGAATCTGTACAAGGGGCAGAGGCTGGGTTCAATCAGGAGGATGCTTATCTGACTAGAGACTACTTAGAGAGAATGGCCAGAAGAACTACCCCGAGATGCTAAGACCAGAGCCAGAAACTTGGAGACTGGGAAAATTCCAAAGGGTGGAATAGGAAGCAAGAGAGTCAAGAGCTGATGTTTGCCGTGGGGAAGATAAGAAGTAGGATGGAATGAGGTGCAGAGTCATCACGAAGGAAGATTGTTATGCTTACTGCTTAGAGGAGCTCTCATTTTCTAGGTTGCTTAGTCCCAGCCAGTCATCAGAGAACTCCTAAACAGAAATTGGTTGTTAGTTCCGATTATCTATATCCAAATCTCCTCCCGTGGCAGGAAGATGGTAGCAAGGCCAAATCATTCCACAAGAAAGCATTTCAACCTTTAGCTTCCGTCTCTCCACAAAATTAACAAACAGGCACAGGTCAAGTAGAAAGATGTAGACTGGAATAATTTCCTTCATTCAGATAGTCTCTGGGGTTTAAAAAAATATATTTCTGCCATAGAAAAAAATCCTGATCATGAATTTTTTATAGAAGTCTATTTCCGCCTCCTCCAATGACTCTTCTTCTAAGAGTACAATGAAAATCCCCACACTGGAGATTAATAAGCTTAATGAGACTGTCTGGTTGACTTGTTTGCTCTGTTTTTTTAAGCAGATATTGAACCAAAGTTTTATCAAGCAGACCATACACGATTTAGATATGCAAGCAAAAACTTAATTATATATTGGATCTTTGTTCATCGAACAATATTTTCCTATTGATTTTCACTAAGAAATTTGAGATGAAGTTCTTTGGAAAAAAGAGCACTGAAAAGTAATGATACAAATCACATGGTACAAATGTGATAGTCTTTAAACCAGATTTTTGCTTGAAAAAAAGAATGCCAAGGATCATTTTCTGATAATGTATTATGACTAGTATACAGAAATTAGTTATTACTTGTGTTCCAGGAACGTTTTCTTGGAGTTCCATATTTGGGGGGGAAATTAGCTCTTTCTACCTCAAAGAAGTACAGAGAAGCTTTATCAGGCAAAGATGCTCAAGAAAGGAGCCCTCCTGAAAACGTACAGTGTGGACATGTTTCAAACACTCTCCTGTTGAAAATGTTGCTTGTAGATCTTTCTGTAATCTGGTTTACATTTTCCAGCTTCCAAAAGTAGAATAAACCAAATGGAATTTCATTCACATATCATAAGAGAATTACAAATGCTTTGTCAGTTTCAAAGCAGTTTTATTGTTATTTTAATAATTTCCTTTTCCTAATGACCTGGGCTCACCATTTAGAATGTCAGTTATTGAACTTTTTGCCTGTAGGACAAATTTTTTCCTTGCACTAATGAGTCCATACTGCTGTGCTCTCCCAGTTCTTGTGTCTGATTCTAACATTTCTCTCTCTCTCCTCCCAAATTAGACCGTTCCTCTCCCCAGTCTACTCTGAGGCTCCGATATGCTTGGGTCTTTTGCTTTGGTCTTGAATGGAATGGACCTTAAGTAAACTAACCGAGGGAGTTTGTCTTTGGTGTTACTGTTTTTTTTACTTACTGACTGGTCTGGTGGCTCATCAGACTTTTTGTTGATATTTTGTGGTTCTTGGTTTGGGTTCCCAGAAGTTATTTGGTCAGATACTGCATTCCTGATAGGTTTGATGTTTCTTGAATCTTGTCTAAAAGGCAGACTGATGAAGCTGAATTTATAGGCATCCATTCATTGAATTAGTACTTTTTGTTCTTGTTATTGGAAGATCAATGTGTTGATCAGTTTGCTGGTAATCATTCTCAATGGATCTGGCCTTCTAATTAAATGGTAAAAAGATAAGGTTTCATTACTGTCAACTTTTACTGCATGTGTTTTTATTTTTATTTATATATTTTTTATTATGCTGGGGATTAAACCCAGAGTCATTCTACCTCTGAGCTACACCCACAGACCCTTTTTGATGTTTTGTTTTGAAACAGGATCTCACTATGTTGCTGAGAGTCTCACTATGTTTCTGAGGCTGTCTTCCAACCTGTAATCACCATGTCTCAGCCTCCCAAGTACTGGGATTAAAGGTGTGTGCCACCATACCCGGCACTGCATGTATTTTTAACTACTATATTAGAATCTATCTCTTCTATTCAGGTATATATCATGTGAGTGAAAATGATCAAAATAAGTGTTCTGTGAATAAGTTGTATGAGGCAAAAAAAAGCAATAGGAAAATAAAATCCAGACTACAAAATTAAAATTAAAACATGCTGTTCATGCTTCTTCTGATAACTACAAGAAATAACAAGATGTAAAATCAGGAGACCTCATGTCAGACCAAAACTCAGCCAAAGCCTCTCAGATGTGCAGATTTTTAATCACTGTGAAAGATCTTCCTTCTAGGTCATCCAAGTGCTTCGTAATTTCATGAATTTTATGAACTTATCTGAGAAAAGATTATATATTCTGTTTCATGTGTTATTTGTTAGGTTGTTCTTATGGTTGGAGTTATTTTGGCAAAGTTTCTTTCCTTAGCTATTTGGTGACTTCTGCATATAGCAAGCAGCAAACAAAACACAACAAAAGCCAGTATACTCAATTTGTAGCAAATTGGAGTGTTGATAATGGGTAATATTCCAAATGTGTGTGTCAGGAGCCTAGAGCAAAACACCAAGGCTATCTAGCTTCCAGAACCCTTCCTGGCTCTTGTTTGGACCTTCACTTATAAATTTGTCTACATCCTGTTTGGATGGCTGCATGGAGAATCTCAATCTAGCTCTCTGAGCCCATGTACCTGGTTTGCAGACTCTAGACAGCACCTGTGAGACAACAGAAGGAGGCACACGAGGAGAGAAGCCACTCTGCCCTTGTCCCTGATGGCCAAATTAAATGCCTCCTGCCAGTTCATGAGCTTTCTCATAAGGCCATTCTAGAGTCAGCTGCAAAGGTATGTTTTGTTTTGTTTTTAAACAAAAGAAGGGAAGGAAAGAAGCACACTTATCAAATAATATAGTTCTGAACTTGAGGAAGTCTTCCAACATCCAGGATACTGTAGCTGTAGAAAGTACAGAGTTCAGTTTTTTTCTTTATTATCTTATCTCTCTCCTTAAGTGGGGTCTATAAAAGCAGAGCCTGAGGTTCTGATTAATTGAGAGTGAGCTCTACAGGAGAGGAAGGGAAGTAGGTAACTCCAGAATGTGGCCTCTGGTCGCCTCGCCCTGGCCTGATCTTACCGTGGGCCTCTGGAGCTCAAAGTGTACCAGACTTGTCCCCGCCTTAGGACCACGGGGCAGCATTTTCTAGACTTTGCATGTCAGTCCTTAGTTCTAGAGATGGAAGAGAGTGGGGTACCTAATCTCCCAAAGGGGTTAGCTCCTCCCAGTTTCGGGGAGCTCTGAAAGAAGAAAGGTCTGTGAGTCAAAGTGGCAGAGGCCTGGGAGCCAGGGTCCCAGGAGAGGATGTGGGCGAGGCCCCCAAGGCACCTTCTGTGGCAGGTCCCTATCTGTACTGCTCCAGCTAGAGCAGTCCTTTCCTTTCTCCATGCTTTAAGATTTGGAATGGAGCTGGGTGTGGTGGTGCATGCTTGTAATCCCAGCTTTTGGGAGGCTGAAACTGGAGGATCCAGGTTCGCGGCCAGCCTCAGCTACCTAGTGAGGCACTCCATAACTTAGTGAGACCCTGTTTCAAAATAAAGAATAAAAAATAGGGCTGGGAGAGTAGCTCAGAGGTCGAATGCCCCTGGGTTCCATCCCCAGTACCGCAAAAAAAAAAAAAAAAAAAAAGATTTGGAATGTTGTTATTATTATTATTATTATTATTATTATTATTATTATTATTATTTTACTTCAAAAACAGATCAACAGACACTTGATGTAAAGATATAAGGACTGCTGGGCATGGGGACTGGCCCATAACTCCCTAGCATGCCACTGAGTCACACAGCAGAAACATTAGATAGGAATCTTTGGGGGACACCCCAGTCCACAAAAAACAACATTGGGAAGGGAGAGACTAGGCAAGACTGCATTTGGCACGTGGTCCCACTGCCTTGCTCTTCTAGACAAAGTGAATATTATCCTATGATGTAGGGGGAGAAGAAGAAGGAAAGGAAGGAAAAGAAAGAGGAAGGAGAGTAAGAGGGGAAGAGGGAGGAGAGGAAGAAGGAGAGTCAACATGCACAGGCCAGTTACGACATACCTTGTTGCTTTGTTATACTTACAACTCACATCTGCCCTCCCAGACAGAGCAAGAAGCTGCCAACAGTTCATTAACTTGCCGAAGGCTAAGGGCTGAGAATTTCTGCCTGAAGAATCTATAACATTAGCCTAGGAGGTCACCCAGAATAGATTCGGTGGCCAGAGTGAGGTAGCGAGTGCAAGGTAATTCCAAACCATACATAACTGCAAGAAAATACCAGTAAATAGAAGTCAGCTCTACTCAAGAATAATGCGAATGACTAATAAGGAGAATTCAAACCCCAGAGCAAAACCCTTTATACTTTGGCATTGGTGGAGGGGGGGGGGGTCTTCCATCTGCCTGCTTGATTGCACCCCTATATCCTAAAGCTGAGTCTGCCTGTCAACTTTCTCAGCTCAGATGGATTCTACTCGGGGCTTTATCTGCAAGGGAAACTCACTCTGGCTACTTAGGGGATTAAGCAAGTTCTTTGCCCTAAAATATGGACAGACAACTATAGCAAGAGCAGAAAGGGTTCATGAGCACACCAAACAAACCCAGAGAAATGAAAGAGAACACAAGCACTGTGACAACCCTCAGAAACGTTCTCATTGGTATCTTCAGGGAGATCCGAGTATCACGACCATACCCAAAGAACTTGCTTCTATTTTTGTAACAGAAAGAACAATCAATACCTATGAATGATTTTTTTTTTAGAAAATAAGTTTTCTCTTTAATTTCTCATGTGTCGTTAAAGTAAATGAACCAATAAATAATTTTTTGAATTCTTAAATGCTTCCAGAAATTAAAGCACATATAACCTTCTCAGAATAAGAATCCGAAAATCAGCAGACTGAGAGTCAAAGTCAAGGGTGACATGGTTTCAGATTCTGAACAGATGTATATTCAGCCTGGAATCCAATATCCAGTCATTTGGATGACTGAAAAAGACAGTCATCAATATGTCTCCCAAAAGAACATAGATGTAATTAAACCCTGGAAAAAGCATTCAAAAGTCACCAGTATATTAAAAAGGATGTCTCCTAGGTCTCCAGAACCAAGGACAATATATCCCAAAAAAAGCAAGGGCAGCTCAACATTTTTTTTTTAAATGTATTTCCAATTCCCTACTTTGGTTTTGAAAACAAGAAAATCACCATGACTCTGCTAATACATAATCAACTGGAATTCCTGATTATCAAAAAGATTCCTCGTAAGCTAGGATTTATTTACTTGTTGAAGGACTGCCACCGGAAAATAGCAGCAACCACCTCACGTAGCAATTAATCTTGAGTAAAGTGAAAAATGGGACCAAGAAGGGCACTTTTGCCTGTGTTAGTCAACATTGTTCTGGAAGCCCCAGGATAGAAAGGAGCAGGAGTACCTACTAAAAATAGAGACAAAATTGCTATAATCAACAGCTGATAAGAAAGTGCATTTAAAATAATCTAGTAAAATCTTTATGACTAATAGGACAGTTTTGTATGCTACAAATTCAAAATATAAAACACAAACTCCATTAGTTTTCCTTCACCAAAACAATAACTATGACACACCTAAGAAGATCTTTAATAAGAAATATGTAGGTCTGGCCAGGCACAGAGGTACATATCCATAATCCCAGTACTTGAGGGCTGAAACAGGAGGATCACAGGTTCAAAGCCATCCCCAGCAACTCAGCAAGACCCTCAGCAACTCAGAGAGACCCCGTTTCAAAATAAAAAGGGGTTGGGGGTGTAGCTGGGAGGTAAAATGTCTCTGGGTTCAATTCCTAGACACACACACACACACACACACACACACACACACACACACACCCATATATATGTCTTATGTGACATATATATATACTTACGTGAAATATATATAAATGTATATTTATATACATATATGTATATGTCTTACATGAAAAAGCATGGAAACATGGAAAGGCAGATAAGGATATCTAAACAAATGGAAAGATGTGACATGCTTTAAATAAGAAGACTTACTCACTATGGTAAAAAAAATGGTAATGTACTCTAAACAAATATGTAAACTGCAGCGGATTCCAATCATATACCAACAGAACTTTTATTAAAAATGAAAATTAGCAGGTTGATTCCATCATCCTTCTTAGAGAATTAATGACCAGTATCGAAGCCCTACTTCAAAGGGTTATTGTGAGAATCAAATGATACTACACATGAAAGTACTTGGCATAGCCCAGCCCATAGTAGCCCCCGCAAATATTAGCTTTCATTTACCTTATTAAATGTACCTGCATATGAATATATGTATAGTGACGTTCGTTGCATTGGTGCTGATAATAGCAAAAGTTAGGACAGCTTCAAAATTAATAATACAGTAACTGGGTGCATGCTTGTAACCCCAGTACTTGGGAGGCTGAGACAGGAGGATTGTAGGTTCAAAGGCAGCCTCAGCAACATGGTGAGGTTTTCAGCAACTTAGTGAGACCTTGTTTCCAAATAGAAAATAAAATAGGGCCAGAGGTGTACCTCTGAGGTAGAACACCTCTAGGTTCAATTGCTAGCACTGCACACACACCAAAAAAAAGTATAATGCATTATAGCCATAGCATGGAAAAATTTGTTATGTATATGCTTATAATCTTACATGCCTAAAGCAAGTCACAGGATAAAATGTGTGTACCCTTTTGTATATAAAAGCATATAACTAATAGGTAGACAGAGCGATTAATTTATAGATTGATAGAAACTTTTAAAGAAAGGCAAATGTATGTTAGGAAATGCACAGATATTGTTCTGGAGTTATACACAGCAAACTGGTACCAACTGTTCTTGTGTAGCGTACAGAGCCTAGTGATATTAAGTCATTTCCTTCCTTTATTACAAATATGATCATAGGATCTGAAATATGTAACTTATTTATTTTTAATAACTTATGAATTATAGAAAAAGATTGTCTGTGTCCTAAAGCTCTGGTTGAGCCTCAGGAGGTCCTGGGGCTGGCACAGTAAGCTTCTTGTAAGTCCCCATCCACAGCCTCAGATCCCCTCTTGGCTTTTAAGTGCTGGTGGAGTTAACTATGACTTCTCCGGTGAGGCCACCATGCCCACTTGGGAGGTCACCAGCAGAGAACTGCCAGGTCCCCAACTCTGGCTGCGATCCCATCAAGGCCCTCACTGGGGAAGCACCGCACATCACGCTGTGGGCTTCAACCCAGTGCTGCTCTCGCCTCACCCAAGAGCCTGCCCCTCAGCCTCCTGGCCACCCATACTTCTCCTGGCTTCCTCCCTGTTCTCATGGGAGCGTCCTTTCCTGTCTTGCTGTGCCAGACTCCGCAGT
Source organism: Graphiurus murinus (assembly GCA_004027655.1). NCBI lineage: Eukaryota > Metazoa > Chordata > Mammalia > Rodentia > Gliridae > Graphiurus > Graphiurus murinus. The sequence goes on from PVLC010012788.1 coordinate 17,208, forward strand.
TCCCCAGCCTTCTTCTGCGTCCTCTGAAACCTTGAGGGATGACAACCACGCTCCCTGACCTTCCGAGGATCTGCACAGTCCTCTGCCTGGTGTCCCATGAGGCCAGGTGCTCCCCGGCACACGCTCCCAGTGCAGGCTTCTGCACCCTAAGGGTGCCCCTTACCCCCCAGGACTGTTACTCCACCCCCAGCTGCGAAATGGCTTACTCTCTGAAGGCCTGGCCTGATCCAACCCTCGCCTCCCTGTAGCCTCCTATCCAGCGAACTCCTCAATCACAAAGCCTAGGTCAGCAGCTCTGATCTACATACGATCTCCTGTGTCTGTTATGTGGTTCTCGCCTCCAAATCCTGCTCTCCTTTCTCACCACAAGACTCTTCCCCATTTCTCCTATTGCCTGCCACCTCTACTGGCATGGTCTCCACCGTGCTTTTTTTTTTTTTTTTTTTTTTTTGGCGGTACTGGGGATTGAACTCAGGGGCATTCTACCTCCGAGCTATACCCCCCGCCCCATTTTTTATTCTTTATTTTGAAACCGAGTCTCACTAAGTTTCGGAGTGCCTCACTAGGTAGCTGAGGCTGGCCACGAACCCGGTCCACCGTGCTTTTTAAACACAGGCTGGTTTAGAAAGCTTTCAACTGCCAGCCCCTCTTCCCATCCGGCAGGCAGGGTTAGGGCCTGCTCAGGTCATCCCACAGACTCAGAGATGGAGAGTCACACTCGAGGAGCCTACTGAGAGGCAGTCTCCTTGGGACAAGCTCTGGAGGGGACTAAGGAAAGCAGGAGTGAACAGGGGGAGGTGCAAACTAACTTTCAGCTGCAGCGAAGGCCTCGGAACCTGCAAGCCAAATCCAGCCTGCTGCCTGGTTGTGTAAATAAAGTTCTATTGCAGCACAGCCATCTCTGGCCCCTTTGACACCGTAATGCAGAGTTGAGTCGTTGTGACGGAGAACCTGTGGTCCTCAAAGCTTGAAATCTGGTTCTTTACAGAAAAAGTAACCCCTGCGGATTTATTGTACCTATCATGCCATAACCGGTGCCTAGAAATTGAATTTGGGATGAATGACCAAGAATTTATGGATGGATAAATAAGTCACAGAAACTTGAATTTGATTCTTTTTTTTAAAAAAGTATATATATATACCTTTTATCAGTGTATTGTAATTATACATCATAATGAGGTTCAGAGTGATAGGAAGGATGCACACAGCACTTGGTGAGTTTTCTGCTGGATCCCACCCCCTTCCCTGTATGTCATATTCAGATTGGGATTGATAATTTCATATATGATCATAGCATTATTTGATCTGTCTCTGGACTCTGCCATTCAAAATTTATAATCTTAGGCACATCATTTGCTTGTCTAAGCCCAGGTGCCTCTTCAATAAAATGATATTTATATTACTTTCTTTTCTGGTAAAACTTAAATGAAAATGCATTTTCTGGGTTGTGGTACAGTTAAATGAGATTAGCACAGTGCTGGGCACATATTCTATGTTCATTCACATAAGAGCCATTGGGTCTACTCACACAGAATTGTAACATTTTAAGGCTGAAGGGGGAAGAATTGCATCCCACTTGCTCATTTGAGTAGTCTAGACGTTAGTGGGGCTTGCTTTATTTTTTAAAAATAAAACCCCTAAGCACCTGCCAGAAATATGAGGCCTTTCCTGCTGCATAAATGTAACAGACAGTTCTGATGGTTCTCAGAGGTATCCTGCTGTATGTATCTGGCCCAGATTCTAATTAATTGGAACAAGCCAGACACCACAAATGAGGACTGCTGTAATTTGGGGGTGACGACTAATCTGTCATAGCTGCTCAGAACCCACTTCATTAGCAGATGCAGGCGGGCCGCAAGCCAGCCCAGGACACGTCTCCACAGCAAGATACCTACACAGGGCAGTCTCTGTGCAGCCAGTGCAGCCTATATGGGCATTATATGAATGACTTCATTAATACCCTGTATTTAGATAACACCAGATGCTACAAACCTCCAGCGTTGAGTGGCTTAACACAGAGAAATGTAGTTCTCACTCAACCAACAGCCCAAAGTAGGGTGTTCATTTTGTGGCTGGGCTATTTTAATGCCACAAAGTGCCAGGCATGGTGGTGCATGCTTGTAATCCCAGTACTTGGGAGGCTGAGACAGGAGGATTGCAGGTTCGAGGCCAGCCTCAGCTACTTAGTGAGGCCCTCTGGAACTTAGTGAGACCTTGGTTCAAAAATAAAGAATAAAAAATGGGGCTGGGGGTGTAGTTCGGAGGTAAAATGCCCCTGGAGTCAATCCCCAGTGCCACACACACACAAACAAACAAAAAATAATGCCACAAGTCAGCAGCTTAAAACACCACAAATGCATTCTTTTACAATTTCTATGGACCAGGAGTCCGGGCAAAGGTTACTGGCTCCTTGACTTAGCACCTCACCAGGGTGAAACTGAGATGTGAGGCAATGTTCAAATCTCATCTGAGACCTGGGGTCCTCTTCCAAGCTGCTGGTTGTTGGAAGACTTCATTCCTTGGCAACTGTGAGACTGGGGTCCCCACTTCCATGTCAGTTGAGTTCACGGATGCTCTCCGCAATCTGAGATCACCTCAGGTCCTTCCCACCTGGTCCCCTCCTCTTACCACATGCAAGCTTACACCTTCGAAATCAACAGAACAGTCTGTTAGAACGGAGTCTTAAGTAACATAAGGAAATAATCATCAGAAGGACCATCCTACCGTCCTTCCCATATGCTGTAAGCTAATCAACGGGATTACTATTCCATCATATCCACAGGTCCTGCCCACATGCTAGAGGAGGGGACTCTCTGTTCCTACTCCTCTAAGTCCTCGTCATCTTCTCCTTCCCTGTCTCCCTCTCCCAGTCCTCCTCCTCCATTCCTGTCCTTCCCTTACCATTAGTCTAGTCCTTCCCACCAGGGGTCTCTGTATGTCTAGAAGGCACAGTGCTCTAGAAGACAACTGTTTTCTATATAATCATATTTGCAGCCCAAGCACCAAAGAAGCAAATTCTTGTTGGTCAAAGCCAATGATGATTTCATTCTCCTTGCCAGTGACTGGTTTAGGGAGGACATTTGTTAGCTTCATGAGACCTGGGAGAATTCTAATGACGAGCTCTTGGTTATTCAGACTAGTAATAGGCACAATGGAACATGACTTCAGTCTTCTGCTGCTGAAGATTGGCAAATGTGTAGGCATTTGTTTTGTTGTTGTTGTTGGTGGTGGTGGTGGTGGTGTTTGTTTTTGTGTTTGTTTGTTTGTTTGTTGTGGTACTAGGGATTGAACCCAGGGACATTCTACCTCTGAGCTACACCCCGAGCCCTATTTTATCTTTTATTTTGAAACAGGGTCTCACTAAGTTGCTGAGGATGGCCTTGAACCTTCAATCCTCCTGTCTCAGCCTCCCAAGTACTAGGACTGCAGGCTTCTGCAACCATGCCTGGTTCCATTTGGTTTTTTTTTATATTTTGTTTTTGTATTTTTTTAACATGAGCTAAACCAGCCAGCTGGGATGGGGAAGGCAATTTAAAATGATGAAAAGAACTTGAGTCCTTAGTGGTATTATTTTGCTACTAAATTAATCATTCCTAAGGTCTCCCTGCATTAGGACTTCACATTATATGAGACAACCTTGCTTGAGCCAGGTTGAATCTGGCTTTCCTGCTACTTGCAATTACAGGTACCTAGATGACTGTGTATATGTGTGTATCAGTCTTGAATTGTGGCAGCCACCCTGGTGCACAATGAAACCATGCTCCTTTTCTTCTAATGCTATTGTCGGAGAAGAAGAAGAAGAAGAAGAAGAAGAAGAAGAAGAAGAAGAAGAAGAAGAAGAAGAAGAAGAAGAAGACGGCAACATAGAGAGGAACTGTCTTTGGCCAGGGAGCAAGATCATCAGCATAAAATTTACTAAAACTTTTGCCCCTCACTTAACAGAATAGCACCTAGAAGTATAAAAACATTGGGTTGACATATTTCTGTAGTCGTCCAGATCTGATGTTCTCCAGTTTGAAAATTCAGCACAAGTGTCCTGTGACCGACTTTAAAGGAGCTGTTAATGATTTGGCATTAAGATCCCGATTGGAAGCCCCTTTTCAATCCCCATCAGTGGAACAGAGTAGTCCAAATGAGAATTGAGTTGAGTCATGTATGTCAAGGTTATAGGAGATAAAATAGAACTCATGCTTAGTCTCCAATGGCATTGAGTCAAGAGTGTTGAGGATCCCAATATGGCATGCATTCTCAATGTCGTTTGTAGTTGTTGTTTCGTTTTTGTCATAAGCATGCACCCCAACAGTATGGATGATATAAACTCACTGGTCCTTGCCCCAGAAAGCCAAGTAATCTTTGAGGGAACCATGCCTATTAAAATCTTAATTGGCCTGTAGTGGGAAGAACAATTCATCTGATTCTGCACAGTTAGCTGACACCCACTAAATCCATCCATGTGCATCTTGGGGGAAGAAATAGAGAAGGCAAGTCATGCCTTAAATTACTAAGGCAAAATCCTTCAGGTAAATGGTTCCGTACAGCCAAACAGACTGAACATTCAACTGGCAGTGTCTGCTGAAATCTGTCAGCCTTATATTTCTATTTCATATGAATCCAATAAACAGATGAGGTAAAACTAGGGTACTTTGCAGCCCTAGAGAGCAGATTTGTTCATATTCATCGAGTCACATTGCTTGCAATAGATTAGCAGTAAGTCCCTAAAAGAATGGAGTTTTGTTTTTTTTTCTTTTCTTTGAAAGGTGTATGGAAATGAGAATTGAAGCTGAAGATCATCTGGGGTGGTCTATTTTTGGAGAAAGTGATTTGCTAGGAGTATTTGTCACTCATTCAAGAGGAAAGCCAGCCGTGAGCCATGGCAGGCATCAGTAGTAACAGCTAGCTCTTGGAAGAAAGAGAAAAATAATCTTTCCATTCTTGTAAAGCATTAAAAGGGAATGTTATCAAATACAAAGGCAGGTGAGACTGGCAGTGGGGGAATGAGAAAATTTAAGGCATTTTCTGTGTATCTGTGTGCATGCATGCAGACTTACTAGTGTCTGTTTGCTCACAAGCTCAACTGCATGGATGCGAAGGCATGTACTCAGTAGGTTATGTGTGTTTGCACACTTCTGTGAATGTAAGGAAAAAGAGCTAATACTTATTGGGTTGATACTATGTCCCAGATTCTGTGCCGAGAGCTTTATGGGGATTATCTGCTTGAATTATCTCAGTGGCCTACATTTTCCATTAAAAGAGGTTAATAGAGCTATTAGGAATCAAGACTAAGATTTGGACTCAGGCAGCTGGACCGTTTGCGGCGATCAGCTCTCCAGAGCCCTTTGCCAACTATCACATTGCTACACTGCATGGAGACCAAGTTAATATACATGTTTGTATATTTGTGGGTTTTTTTTTAAGAAAATCTTAAAGGAGATCAGTTTTCTTTAGTGTCTATATAAATCAGTACATTATTCAGGCAACAATTAACCAAACAAACACACCCATCTTCTTGGTAACACACTGATGTACTCGGCAAGACACTGAGGTTGGAAAGCTAAAATCTTGGGATGTATGTTTGTGATTTCTGACTGATCTTTGTCTTCATCTTCAAATTTGTCTTTTAAGCCACACAGTTCACTCTGATGCCTTGCCATCTGGCCTTAGGCTCATAAAATCAATTTAGTGTGATGTTTGGGGCTATAAATTTAGGTAATTTGAATTCTCTTTACGCCACATCTTCACAAGAATGTCTAATAGACATTTCGAAATTAATCCATGAAAAACCCATCTCTCCCCACATCAGACATTTTTCTTAACGCTTTCTGTCATCTCAACAAATGGCGACAATGCAAGTCAAAAACCTTGGACTCGTCCTTGACTATTCTGTTTTCCTCAAATCCTGCCCCCAGTCCACTAAGAAGTTCTGTGGGCTCTGATTTCAAAACACATCAAAGGCACGCCACTTCTTACCATTTACTCTACTGTGTCCCTGATTTGAACCATCATCTGTACCTAGCCCTTCCTCCACGCATAAGTTAGTACGATCCTGTTACTATCCAGATCACTCAAAATCAAGCAGTTATTTTGCATCCCACGGAGGATGAATCTAAGTGGGGCATGGTGGTGCACACCTGAGATCCAAGCACTTGGAAGACTGAGACAGGAGGAGGATCACAGGTTTGAGGCCAGCCTAAGCAACATAGCAAAGACCTCTGCAACGTAGTAAGATCCCGTTTCAAAATAAAAAAGGCTTGAGGGGTGCAGCTCAAAGGTAGAATTCCTCTGGGTTCAATCCCCAGCACCACAGAAAGGTGCAGGGAATAAATCCAAAGCCTTTACAAAGGCCTCCGAGGTCTTACAGGATCCAGGCTCTGCATATATCACTTCATCCTTATCCTTTGTTTCCTCTTCTACCTCTCTGTCTATGCTAGTCATCGATACCCAAGCTCCTTCCTGCTCCTCAAACATGCAGACCATGTTAAGTTAAGAGAATGGCCAGGATCAAAGAATGCTGGTGAGAGATATTCCAAAGTGGCTCTTAAAAAGAGCTGGGCATAGTGGCCCATGCTTGTAATCTCAAGACTACATTGGATATACATTTTCATCGACCAAAACTATATCAAATGGCCAGTTCTTGCTCTATGGAAAACTGGACGCATTGCTGTTCCAAGAAAATTGGAGGTTTTGTTAGGAAAAGAGAAGTAGGGACTGCAAGTTGGGTACACAGCTGAGAGTGTCTGCAGTAGAAGAAAAGCAGAAAAAGATGACTGGGAAGGCTCTGGGAGAGATAGAAAATTGATTGAGACTTAAGCCATTCTACGAGGAATTTCCATCATGGGAGTAAAACACACAAAAAAGAGACTAATCATAAAATCATGCGGACTGGAATGACATCATACTTGACGTGCAAGCATTATGTTATGGTGGACCCAAGGAGCAATTCGTTTGGATTGGAATGGCCGGCACACCTTCATCGATCCAGGTAGAAATTATTCCTTAAGCATAAGCTACGTACCAGGCATTGCCCTATTAATTGCTAAGGTCCCCCCAGTTTTTAAGACAGAAAACCTACCTGCCTTTACAGAGTTCACATTCTAAGATGAACATATGCAAGAAACAAACAAATAAATAAAATAGGTTTCATTTGTGACAAATTCTGACATAATCGGTATTTGAAAGACTGTTCCCTGACAGAAGTTCAGAAGGACCACAGGTTCAGAGCCAGGAAGATGTACCCTGCTGGTCCATGGGGGCTGAACGCTGTAAGGATCGAGTGTAACTTATTTAGTTTTTATTGAAATCCTAAATAGCAGTCCATGATTTCACTATTAGACATTTACAGTTCTCTCTTACACAAACAGAAGTCCCTAGTCTCCTGCCAGGCCCCAATCAATTAATACTGCACATAAGCTGTACTAACCCTCTCCATTTTGATCTGCTCATGTATTGATCCGTTGTTTGCTGAAACAAGCAACCCATAAATCCCAGTGGATTTCCACCACAAATACTTAGTTCTCACTCATGTCACAGATCAGTGTCACACACTTGCCAGATGTTTATTTCAATGTTGTAAAATTCACCAGTGTTTTCCCCCTCTGGTCTGTGATTACTGGGCTAAGAAATATGTCCTACCATAGGTGTCAAAAATATTCTTCTACAGAATAAATGGATTTGGGTCTATGCTATAGAACAGCTTATGTTGTATAGCATGCATGTGTCCCTTCAATTTTAGAAAAAATTGTCCCATAAAACATCAGGGCTGAAATGCCAGCTGTCACTGCTACCTCCTGTTTCTGTCATTGGCTGCTTTTTCTCCATACAAATTGAGGAAACCAACACAACCTGAGCTGACTTCCTTCTCCACCCCTGTCACCACTTGTGTGTTGTAACTACAATTCATGGTATTTTTAACTGCTGTTAAAACACTTCTAAATCATGTGTCATCTGTTTTAGTAAGTATTTGTAACAGGTAGATTTTCTTGGTAAACTCTCCTTATACCCGTTGCTTTAGCCCTGTGCACATGGTCCCAAGCACAAGTCCTGTTGTGCTTCATGCTGTTCCTATTTCCTGATGCTTTTGTTTTCTCTGCAAAATCGCCATCTGCCTGCATTAAGAATACTTGGATTATTATACCTTTGTCTTAGGTTATTTAGTGTTGCGGAACTGAAATTTGAGGGAGTCTGGAGTATCATTCTTTGCGGGTGACCTGTGTTCCTGCCTGTGCGCTCCGATGTCCTTTGCGCATGATACTTCAGCACGCTGACAGGAAAAAGAGATGTCTCTCTTTTCACCGCGCTGACCTGACACATGGTGATTCCCACCAAGGACACAGCTGAGTCTTCTTTCCTTATTTAGCCCAGGAACCCTCTCTAATCTCACCTTAGAATAATGCTTCCACACTAGTCATTCTGTAATCTTTTTTCAGGATCCAGTTATCTCTTTATATCTCCTCTAATACTACTGCCTTTAGTGATGTCCAAATTATTCTCTCTTTATTTTGCATTCCACGAGTTTCCCAAGCGTGCCCCAGAACACCAGATCATCTTTCTACACAGCCAGTCTTGGTCGCTTTACTTTCCCTACTGCTTTAAATCTTAGGACTATATTCCTGCTTGCTATAAAGTCTTTCCCTTTCTTTCTAATCTTATTTTATCACCAGCTTTCATATCTTATTTCGAAGATTACATTTCTTCAAATTCATTGAGACCACAAAATAGCATATACAATTTGCTTTTTATTCTGGTAGTAAACATTTTCATGGTTATGTTCTTCCTTTACTTACCTGAATCTTATAACCCTTGCTCATCTCATGTTTTAAAATTTCTCACAGGCACCAAAGTAATGGTTTGTTTTATGTTCATTCATTCCTAAAAGAAAAAGGGTTGATAAGGATCTAGAATTTGAAATCAGAATGTTATACTAGTATATGCATATCCATGTTTATAGCAGCACAGTTTGCACTAGCCAAATTATGGAACCAACCCAGGTGTCCATCAACAGATGAATGGATTACAAAATTGTGGAATATACACACAATGGAATTCTACTCAGAGGTAAAGAAGAACAAAGTTATATCATTTACAGGGAAATGGATGGACCTGGAAAACATTATGTTGAGTTAGCCAGTCACAGAAAGTGAAGGGGCATATGTTTTCTCTCATATGTGGAAGCTAAGGAATAATTGAGATATAAGCGGGGACTTTAGATAATGGAGAAGAAACTACAGTGAAGCTAGAGAGGTAGAGGTAGTCTAGGAGAAGGGGGTTGGAGAGGGAGGATCAGTGAACGAATCACTTCCATGGACATTACATACATATATGAGAATACCAATGTCAACCTCAATCTCCTGTATGGGGAAGGGGGGCGTGGGGAGGGAGCCAGGGGAAAGCCTGCCAAGTACATCTCTACCACTCTGAACTACATTATCATGTGAGACTGTAATGCACCAACCCAAGAATAAAAATCTAGAATTTGTGCCTAATAAAATAAGAAAAGTCTATCATCATTTTAGTATTCGTGTAGACGGCATTGGAGTGCTTTTGTTTTCGTTTCTGTGGGAGTATATATTATTAATTCAGTGATCCAACCACCTCAGGATCACACAGAATAAGCGCATAGTAAGTCTTCAATAAATGCTGGCTGTTATCAGTGTTAGCATTATCACTGATAAGTCTGACTCCACACAAATTCTAAATTCACCCACTGTAAACATGTTCAGCGAAGAAAGTCAAAGATGAATGACAAACAGAAAAATATTTGCCACACAAATGGCAGACACGTTTTTATAAATCTATAAAATATTTGCATGTCAATTAAAAGATCTAAACCCTACTGGGAAAAAATTGCTTTGAACAGTATGTCTCTGCCCACATAAGCCACATAAATTGGCATGTAAGCGTATAAAACAATACTTAGCCCTATTGCTAATGGATAAGGTTTAAGTTTTTGAGTTTATGTACTTATTTTTGCCCATGCAATTAGCAAACATTTAAAAAATTACTTACAACAAGTATTAGGCAAAAGGGCATTTTATTATACCAATCAATGGGACCATAAATTTCAATATACATTTAAATACATATTTGGCCAAGCAAATCCTCTCCCAGCACTCTAATTCTTAGCGATCTTTGTGTGTATACAGATATGTCAGTAGGAAATGTTCACTCCAGTACTGTTTGTAATAGGAATTATACTGGTGAGGATAAAGACAAGAGTCTATAACAAAAAAACCTGATAAGCAATCCCTGGCTCAAAAAATATATACGTCTTTAGTCTTCTCTTGCATAAGTTTGAAGATAAGCTGTTTAGGTTAGCAAGACAGCTCTCCTCCTTTCAATCATTTAGCACTTATTTCCTCCCAAGATATTGTTCTGCTGTTACTCCCTAGAACAATAGGATCGCCACCACATCCACATGGCCACCAGTGCAAAAAGAAAAATGAGAATGGAGAAAGCGCTCACACAGCCTTAATGCCTAGGTTCAGAAACCGTCCGCAGCATTCATTATATCCCATTAGCAAGAACACAGCCATTTCTGCATTTACCTGCCAGATGCTTTGGGAAATGTAATCAAATGTATCCAGGAACAAAATAAAAATGGATTTTGGTGAACAACTACAGGTCTCTGCCTCCAGAAGATGATAGAAACTGTAAGAATGTTCATCAGAAGAAGAATTAATTTGATACCTCCATTAGATATAGGAGAACTAATTGAAATAGAACATCACCATTTGACAAATATGGGGTAATATTCTGAAGGCAAGATTCATCCATGAATATTAAAATTAGAGAGGAAATGTATGATGAGAAACTGGATATTTGCAGTCTCGGAATCATGTGATATGCATTTATAAGAAAGGAAAATAGTATCCGTATAGAGTACTAACCTGGTAAGTAGCACCTTAGCCCAGTGACCAAAGCTAATCTCTGGCCACGGAACATTGCAATCTAATAATGAAGAAGCATCAGATGAACCAAAATGAAGGACATCCTTCAAAATAACTGGCCAGTGGCCTTCAAAAAGGTTAAAGTTATGAGAGACAAAGATTGAGAACCAACTAGGAAACTAAGGAAACAGAACAACTTTTTTCAATGTGCAATCCTAGATTGAATCCTGGACCAGAAAAACAACATCACTATTTCTAATAAGACAGAATTCTAATAAGGTATGTAGAGGAGTTGATAGTTTTATATCGGTGTATATTTCCTGGTTATAATGAATTAGTTATGGTTATTTAAAATGTTAACTAAGGGAAGCCAATAAAAGTATGTGGGGACTACTATTCTGCAACTTTTCTCTGCAGTGAAAATTATCTTAAAATCAAATGTATTAAAAGAGAAATGGGTCCTATAATTTCTCACTGGGTTGCTCTTTCATACATGGTGGAACCCAGAACCTTGCTGAACTTAAAAGTTCAGAATAATTCTCCAACACCCAAGAGCTATTTAAAATCTGTAGATTTTTTCCTCTTTTGGTGTAAGCTAGCTATAGGGGTTTCCTTACTTATCAGGAGGAAGCAAAGTCCTCCTGGTTCTTTTGGCAAAGAAAACTTCCCTTATCTTATCTCCAGCTGTATAAATGGTTAAAAACTCAGGGAAAGCAGCACATGAGGCTGTTAACAGAGATAGGATTCTATTTGCACCTCTGATTCTCCAAGTCACCATTAAAGCTGCAAGCTGTTTCATAGAAAACCATTTTGCTAAGTCCCTGTAAATCTAGGGTGTTGCTTTAGAAGTGTTCTTCTGTGGTTTAAAAACAAAACAAAACAAAACAAAAAAATCAAGGATCCTACACCTTATTTGAAATAAGCACTCAACGTATAAATTGGCTTATTCCATTAACCACTTTGGTAAATACATAAGTAAGTTTTTCTTGAGTTAGTACAATAGCAGGATAGCAGAGCCAAGCTAGAGGAAAGACTTACAAACATGTACTCAGAGGATGGATTTGAGTCCTACACACATATGGATTCAAAGGTAAAGCATTATGCTTGCATAATGCAATATCCTTGTTCTAAAGAAATGTGCACTGAAGTATTTAGAGAGAAAGTGTGCTGATGTCTGCCATTCATTCCCCAGACATCAGTATTGATTCAGTACAACAATAGTAATAACAATGGCAGTGGCAATCACAAGATCACAACCATATCTCTAGGTCAGAGGGAACAATAAAAAGAAAATGTTGAAAAATAGTAATAATTGGTGAATCTCAGTGAAGGCCACATCATTATCCGTGCAACTATTCTTGCTAATGTTCTGTGTGCTTAAAAGCCTTCAAAATATGACAAGGTCTTTCCTCTGAGTCTCAGTCAGTCTCTCCTCTCTCTCTCTCTCTCCCTCTCTCTCTCTCTCTCTCTCTCTCTCTCTCTCTCTCTCTCTCTCTCTCTCTCTCTCTCTCTATCCGAATTTCCTCCTCTTGTAAGGATACCAGTCACATTGGACTAGAGCACACTCTAATGGCCCCATTTTAACTTAACTGCCTCTGTAAAAGCCCTTTCTCCAAATACAGTCACAATTGGAGGGTCCAGATATTAGGATGCAACATAATTTTGTGTGTGGGTGTGTTTGTGTGTGTGTGTGTGTGTGTGTGTGTGTGTGTGTGTGTTACTGGGGATTGAACTCAGGGGCATTCTATCTCTAAGCTACTCCCTCAGCCTTATTTTATTGTTTATTTTGAAACATGGTCTCACTAAGTTGCAGAGGGCCTCACTAAGATGTTGAGGCTGATCATGAACCTGAGATCCTCCTGTCTCAGCCTACCAAGTACTGGGATTACAAGCGTGCGCCACCATGCCCAACTCAACATAAAAATCTGAGGAGAGTCAGGTATGGTGGTGCATACTTGTAATCCCAGTACTTGGGAGGCTGAGAGAGTTGTGCATGGTGGTGCAAGCTTGTAATCCCAGTACTTGGGTGGCTGAGACAGGAGGACCTCAGATTCAAAGCTAGCCTCAGCAATTTAGCGAGGCTCTTGGCAACCTAGCAAGACCCTGTTTCCAATTAAAATTAAAATAAAATAAAAAGGTCTGGGTGTGTAGCTCAGAGGCAGAATGCACCTGGTTCAGTCCCAGCAGCACAATAAAATAAAAAATTAAAATTTGGGGTGGAAACAGCTCAACATGGGACCAAAACCCACTATTTAATTCAAGGTACCACAGGAGGCACTACTTAATAAATTAAGCCCAGCATTATACTGTCTAAATACTTTTGTTCTGTAGCCCACCACTTTATCAGTAGAACCATTTAATGTAGGAATCAGAATCTAGAAAGGTTGATTGATACTGGAAAATTCTCTTTGTCCTCGAAACCATTTTTCCACCTCTTGGACAGTTATCATTTTCCCATTTTCTGTTTTCTCTTGGTTTTCCGAGGGCCCAGGCCTTTCTTTCCTGTTGAAAAGAAAAAACAACAACAGGGCCAGATCCCTCTTCTGCTCGGTAGCATTTGCAGCAGTTCTGTGCAAAGCTGAAAGGGGCCTGGGCATTGCTACACATGCTGAGGCTCAGTGACCACAGCATCAAACAGCTGCCGTGACTCCCAGGGTTCACAACCCATGCTTTCAGTTCCAGGCTCTGTGCAGCCTGGGCAGACAGGGCCTCTGCCTGCCGGGACTCCAGGGCTGAAAAATATGCTATAAACATGCTAGACTATATAACTTCTGGGTTATGTAAACCCACTAAACCTTCGTCTTCATTCTCCCTGAAAATGTTCCCTCTCGCCCAAAACATCACTGAACACCATAGAAGTTGCTGAGAATTTTCAGGAGAAAAAAAAAAATGAAAGGGATTTTAATGTAGAGCCTATTCAGTAATTCTCTTACTCAAAAGTCCCACCCCTAAATTTGTTTCCTCCCTGTTCTTTCTGGCACAGTTCCCTGGAGAGATAGTAATAGTACCTATCTTGCAGGATTAGTGTGAAGATCAAAAGATAGCTCACTGAAAACATTTAGGACGAAGTCTTGTGCATTGTAAGAATTTAAAAATTAGCCAGGTGTGGTGGCGCTTGCCTGTAATCCCAGTACTGGAGAGGCTGAGACAGAATTGCAGGTTCAAAAACCAACCCCAGCAACTTAGTGAGACTCTTTTTAAAATAAAATTTAAAAAAAAAAAAAGATTAAACATGGCAGGGATGGAGCTCAGGGGTAGAATGCCCCTGGCTTCAACCCTCAGTACCAAATAAAAAAAGAATTTAAAAATTATTGTCTAGTATAATTAATGCCTTTACTATTGGCCAGGCACTGTGCTCTGTGTTAGAGTGAGCCTCGGGGTCTCCTAAGCAGGGAGCCCAAGAGCAGGCAGTAGAAGGACAGTGCATGCCTCCACACTGCACCCTGGGGGTCACACAGGAAACAGCGTCCAGAGCCCCTGATGGGAGGGCCAGGCCAGGCTCCAGAGAGAAGAGCAGCAGCCCGGAGTACCAGCCCTTGTCCAGGCGCGTTAAAGCAGACCTGTGCATCCCAGGCAAAGCCAAGGCACTGAAGGCTTCCACATCACAGAAAACCCAGGAATGGTTCTTTGGGTGTCTGTGTCCCCGAGGGAGAGGACAGGGTGTCTAGATGTGACGCTGGGCAAGTGGCTGCCCCTGCCCATCAGGAAGCGTCTTGTATCCACATCAGGAACCTGGATACAACCTAAAAGGGAGGGGACTGCCAAAGCGTTCCAATGGTTCAATTATAAGTTTTACAGTTGATTCATCCGTCAAGGTTTGAAAGAATACGTCTGACAATTCCAGCCCCCGGGTGGTAATTCCTTTCTCTGACATATTACAGTAGGCAGCGATCAAAACACTCTACTTATCACTCCATAATATAAACCTAAGGGCTTGTGAGTACCTTCACATAGTTTTAAGCATCGCCGCTTGTCTCTAGAATTAGATCTTTGATTTCCTAAACTATTCAAAGTCTTTTGTATCCCAACTCATCCCCCCCACCCCCCTACATATGCTGCAACTCAAGACCAAGGGAGCCTAAAGCTACTGAGCTCACCCTCTTCGTTACTGATGGAACCCAAGCCACACGCTTTAGGGATTTGCCCAGGATCACACTTTATTGCGGGAGAGCGTGCAGTCGATCACATTCAATAGACATTGCTTTACCCATATATTCATTAACACCTGGTCTTCGCAGCTGGGTGTGAAAGAACCAGGTAGATTTAAGAAGAATGTCTCTGCCTTTGAGGTCTCCATTCAAACGAAAGTGAGTCGTGATCAGGGGTGTATTGTGCTTGCCATGAAAGAACTCAGACTGTGGGCGGGTGAGCGTCTTGGTGAGAACACAATTGCTCATCCTAAGCACCACATTGCTCAAAGCCCCAGTGCACACTGTCTGCCCATCGAGCCACGGATGAACTGTCAGGCGTATGTGTGGGAAGTGTTGGAAAAAATCACACTGTGAGCCACACACTGTCAGCCACAGCGCCTTGGTCTCAGAGGCAAGACCCTGGGGCTATTGTTTCATGACATGATGAGTAACTTTTTTCCTGGATACTTAGATGTCATCAGTTGGCCTAATAATACCTTTTTTAAAAAAAAAATGAAAACAATGGGTATTTTTTTGTGTGTGTGTGGTACTGGGGATTGAACTCAGGGGCATTCTACCTCTGAGCTATACCCTCCCCCTAGCCCTATTTTTTATTCTTTATTTTGAAACAGGGTCTCACTAAGTTGCGGAGGGCCTCACTAAGTAGCTGAGGCTGGCCGAGAACCCAGATCCTCCGGTCTCAGCCTCCCAAATGTTGGGATTACAAGAGTGCACCACCAATGCAATGGGTATTTTGAATGAAGACATGAGTTAATTTTAGGAAAGTTAAAATGTGAATTGGAAGAAAATATTCATCTTAAAATCAAGGATGTAGATCATGTGTGTAGACCAAGAGTTAGGGGGATCACAGGTTCCAGGCCAGCATGCAATAACTTAGCGTGACCCTGTTTAAAAATAAAAATAAAGAGGAGCCAGGCGTGGTGGCGCACGCTTGTAATCCCAGTACTTGGGAGGCTGAGACTGGAGGATCCAGGTTAGCGACCAGCCTCAGCTACTTAGTGAGGCTCTCTGCAACTTAGTGACACCCTGTTTCAAAACAAAGAATGAAAAATAGGGCTGGGGGTGGAGCTCGGAGGTAGAATGCCCCTGAGTTCAATCCCCAGTACGACAAAGAAAAAGAAAGAAAGAAAGAAAGAAAGAAAGAAAGAAAGAAAGAAAGAAAGAAAGAAAGAAAGAAAGAAAGAAAGAAAGAAAGAAAGAGAAGGAAGGAAGGAAGGAAGGAAGGAAGGAAGGAAGGAAGGAAGGAAGGAAGGAAGGAAGGAAGGAAGGAAGGAAGGGAAGGAAGAGAGGGAGGGCGGGCTGGGAGTGTGACTCAGTGGTAGAATGCCCCTGGGTTCAATCCCCAGTAACACACACACACACACACACACACACACACACACACACACACGAGTTCTCTGATGACCTCATTTGAATTCAGAAGTAAAAGCCAGTGTATTATTGGTACAAAGGAAATGTCTATATAGAGGTGACTGGCCTCCTGATTCAATGTCGACAGGCAGGAAACGGAGCAGCTGTAGGGCTGACGTGGGGAGAGCGCCTCCCGATTTACTGCCTGTGTGGACAGAGACACGTTCTGACCTCCCCTTCCCTGGCACATGGTGGACTGCAGACCCCGATTGAAACGATCGAGCTCACGCTGGCTAATTAACTTTACACGCTCCTGCAGAACAGACTGGCAAATCAATACGCCTGCCATTACAGCCACCTTCAGGCAGAATTCTCTGTGTTCCATTGCTCTCTGGGCTCCTGATCTCTGCATTCCCTAATTAATTGGCATAAAAGTGTGGCTCCAAGCGGCAACCACAGGGGTGATTGCTAAAATTCCAGCTGGCACCGGGAAGACAGAACGCCCTGAGCCGAGGAATTTGACTAAGAGGAGGTCAGGGGTGGGATACCTTCTCAGAAAGTTTATCTGGTGCAAGGGGCTTGGGAGTCAGAGAGGGCTGGAGGTAGATCTTCATTCTGCAGCTGAGTGGCCATGGAGGTTGGGGCGAGTTGCCAGGTTTGTTTTCTCACCTGTAAAATGAGGTGATAACCGGAAACGGATCCTGTGTACCTCCCCACCTCCTCACTATCTCTCTGCTTCGTTCGCAGCTTCCTGTCTCTGAAACGAAGGTTCCAAATCTCTCTTCTAGTTTCCAACAGTTACTCTTTCTAGCTCCCATTTCCTCTTTCTACTCAGGAGGTAGACTCGTTTCTGTTTTCACTGAGAAAATCAACCCCAAAAGGAAACTCCACATGCAGCCAGCGCCAACTCTTCGAAGTGTTTGCATCTTTCGCCTTAGGGATAAACTTCCTCTTTGCAATCTAAAGTCAGACTTTTCTCTTGTGAACAGTGTCCCACACTTCATCCACCCCAGGAAATCACTCCAGCAGCCCCCGCCCGCTTCTATGCATCATTAGGTTAAAAGCATCCCGAAATGATCCACCATAAATATTTAAACAAGACAAAACATCAAACCTCCTGAGATGCTCCGTCCCCTTCTGACTTCTACCTCTTTTCTCTAATCCCCTTCATGACAAAACTCAAATAAACTTGTCCAGACTCGCTGTGTCATTCACTTTCCCTCCAGCCATTTCTTAATAGACCTTATTTTTAGGGCAGTTTTAGGTTCACAACAAAAATGAGTAGAAACCAGACAGTTTTATCCGTGCTTTCAGAATTTCTACATAGACACGGATGCCATCTATGAACAAAGACAGTTTTGTTTCTTTTTTTCCTCAATCTGCAATATGTTTTGTTTGCTTTCTTTTTTTATGTTTTATTGGTCCATTGGAATTATACTTCCTGGTGAAGTTCAAAGAGATAGAAACATGTATGGACATATTAGGTGCTATATTTACCCCCATACCCTACCCAGGCCCTCCCTCCTCTTTCCCTGTCCACGTTAGTAAGATCTGCAGTGATACCTTCACCTACGAACATAACATTATTTGAACTGTTTCCTCTCTTAATCCTCCTTGTCCTCGCCCCACCCTCCTCCACCAATGCCCTTCCACTATAGTATGAGTCTCCCTGCTCATTTATCTAAAGTCCCTTTTATTTCCAATTTTCTCTCCTAACTTCCACATATGAGAGAAAACACAGGACCCTTCGCTTTCTGTGATTGGCTGGTCTCACTTAGCATAATATTCTCTAGTTTTGTCCATTTTCCTGCTAATGATATAATTTTGTTCTTCTTCATGGCTGAGTAAAATTCCATTGTGTATATACTCCTTCTTGAGTTCCTTTGCTTGTCCTTACTAATGTTCTTGTCCTCCAAACACTGGATATTCCAGCAACCATCCCCAGATCACTTCTCTCTGTATTTGCTCTCCCCGCCTATGTAATGATTTCATCTAGTCTCAGGCTTCTTCGTACCATCTATATGCTAACATAGACACATTTTCTTTTATCCATTCATCTGTGGATGGACACCTAAGTTGGCTCCATAATTTGACCGCCATGAATTGTGCGGCAGTAAACATGGATATGTATGTATCACTGTAATAGTCTGACGTTGGTTCTTTTGGAAAGATAATGAGCAGTAGTATATATGGGTCTTACGGTGGTTCCATTCCTAGTCTTCTGAGGAACCGCCATACTGACCTCCATAGCAATTAGACTCCACTGCAATCCTACCAGCAGTGTATCAGAGTGTCTTTCCCCCAGATCCTTGCCAGCATTTGTTATTATTTGTATTCTTGATGATCGCCATTCTAAGTGGAGTTAGAAGGAACCTCAGTGTAGTTTTGATTTGCATTTCCCTGATTGCTACTGATGATGAGAATTTTTTCTTATATTTGAAAACCGATTATATTTCCACTTTGGAGACATTTCTATTCAGTTCAATGACCCAGACAACCATTCTTTCTATAAACCCTGTCCAAGTCAGGCCACTTTCCACACTCACCACTTCATTAAATCTGATCCCATTAATGTTCCCAAAGACATTCTTTTTTGCCAACCATTAAACCTCACATTTCTGAACACCATCATTAGGATTCCTTTGATGCTGTAGACTATTCTCTCTGAGTAAGTTTCTTCCCTTATCTTCTAAAGCACCCCTTTCTTTGGGTTTTCTCCTTCCTTTCCCTCTTCGTCCTTCCTCTCCTTCTTGAGTTCCTTTGCTTGTCCTTACTAATGTTCTTGTCCTCCAAACACTGGGATATTCCAGCATCCATCCCCAGATCACTTCTCTCTGTATTTGCTCTCCCTGCCTGGGTAATGATTTCATCTAGTCTCAGGCCTCTTTGTACCATCTATATGCTAATGATTCCCAAGTTGTTACTCAAGCTGGGACCTTTCCCCTCAATCCCAGAATCATACACTCAGTTGCCAATTTGATAGCTGCACTTGAATTCCAAATGAGCGTCCCACACACACCCCTCTCTGCAGACTGAAGTGTTTCTTCTCCACGATTCTTTCTTCCAGATAATGGCACCTCCATTCACTCACTTGCTCCAACCAAACACCTTGAAATTACTCACTCTCCACATAGGATCCCTCAGCAAACCTAAGGTTCTGCCTTCAAAATGTGCAAATTCAACCACACCTTACCATGCTAGACCAAGTGGGAACTACTGGAATCTCCCAGCTGGTCTCCCTGCTTTCATCTTGCCCTAAATCTGCTTTTCGTGTCACCAAAACCTTTGTAAATAAAAATCAGACCAAGCCAGGCATGGTGGAGCACGCTTGTAATCCCATTACTTGGGAGGCTGAGACAGGAGGATTGGAGGTTCACGGCCAGCCTCAGCTACTTAGTGAGGCCCTCTGCAACTTAGTGAGACCCTGTTTCAAAATAAAGAATAAAAAAATGGGCTGGGAATGTAACTCAAAGGTAAAATGCCTCTGGGTTCAATCCCCAGTACCACACACACAAAAAATATAGGGCTGGAGGTGTAACTCAGAGGTAGAATGCCCCTGGGTTGTACCGCAAAAGAAAAAAAAAAGTCAGACCCAATCACTTTCCTGCTCAAAACCATTACCCTTAGTGTAAACTCCAACACCCTACAAGGCTTGATGCGAAGCCACCCTTGGTATCTGTGCCAGTTCTCCCAACTCAGACATACCAACCTCCTGGTGTTCCCCGGACACGCTGACCTTGCTCTCTTGCTGCTTTTCTAGCTAATCCTTTCTAGCTGATGAGGCTCACTGCTGGTCCTGGTAGGGTGTTTCTAGAGGGCCTTATAAAGCCACTGTATCCCTGAAATGGGCTTCCTATGATCACATCCAACTTCAGGGTGGGTAAAGAAGTATCATCTCACCACATGCTGGTAAAGTGGGGAGAAGAGCAGTGTGTCAGTTGTCTATTGCTGTGTACACAGCAGAGATATATAACTAATGGCTCAGAACACCAGCCATCTCTGTAGCCCATGGGGAGCATGGAGGGTTGGCAAACTCAGCTGGACTCAGCTGGACTCTCTCATACTGGCAGGGCAGCTGGCTGGTGGTGTGTCCGGGATGTCCCTGGAGTGATGGGGGTGTGATTGGACTGCGTGTCTCTCACAATCCTCAAGGACATCTTCGGTTCCTTTAGGTGGCACCGTGGAAGGTTTCCAAAGGGAGGACAGAGCACACAAGGCATATTGAGACCTGCACTTATAACTGACTTAAAATTGCTTCTCCTGTCTCCCATTGGTCAAAGTCCCAGAGCCAATGAAATCAAAGGAGTGGGAAAATGGGCTTCACTTTTCATGAGAGTAGCTGCAAAGTCACCTCAAAAAGTGATGTGAATAAGAGGAAGGAGAGGGAATTGAGGCCTTTTTTAGTCTTCCCCAGGCCCTGATGACCACCATCTCTCTCTTGTCTTCTGAGGTAGCAATTGTGGGACTGAGGTGGAGGTGCTTGACAAGGCCACATCAACTCATCTTATATATTATATAGGGGAGCCTGACTACATTTAGTAGATATCCTCGTTAGAAGAGAGTCCTGAGCACCATTTTATCTGCAGTTCTGGGCCGTGGATGTCAATTCCAGGCAACAAAAGAACTATGTGGACATCCAATGATAAAAGGAAGCTGAGCATGGTGGTGCACACCTATAATCTCAATACTTGGGAGGCTGAGACAGGAGGGTCACAGGTTCAAGATCAGCCCTAGCAATTTAGAGAGGCTCTCAGCAACCTAGTGAGACCCTGTTTTAGAAGAAAAAAATTTAAAAAGGGCTGGGGGTGTAACTCAGAGATAGAATGCCCCTATTCGATCCCCAGTACAAATAAATAAATAAGTAAACAAATAAATAAACAGAAGCACCTTAAAGTTGACGTGAGCTATTGAAAGTCATGTAGTTAGTAAGGGTTCATTTCTTTTATCTGGGTAGAGGGAAAATGGTACAAATAGCTGGTGATAAAAATGCATAGAAAATATGAGAGACTTTGAAAGGGCCACAGTAGCTGGGACAGAGAGAGCAAAGCAGAAGCTGATCCAAGCTGTCATCAGGGTCCAGAGCTACCAGTCCCAGGAGCCCATGTCAAGGGACGTTTCCTTAAACTTAAGAGAAAGGGAACTTCTTAAAGGATTTTAAACAAGAGCTTCACAAGCTCATATCTGTGCTTCCAAAAGATCCCTCCAGTTTCAGTATAAAGACTAGATTAGTGCAGACTGGACTCAAACCCAGACCTTCAGAAACTAGTACTTTTCCAAATCCATTTTGGTGCCTCTTCATAAGTCCCCCAAACAAAGGGGGAAATGGTTTAACATGCCATAGCCAAAAAACAAGTGACAGGGCCATGGGAAGGGCAAAGAAATCCAAACTTGTAATTTAAACGGCATGTCCCACAAATGTGAATGCACGCACACACACACACACACACACACACACACACACACACACACGGAGGTTACTTAGCCACATGCTTCAGACGCAAGCAGACTTGAGGGCTTCTGGTTTGTGTTGCGTGGATAATTTAGACAGATGGATGTTGAGTCAGACAGTGGCCTCTTCTGCTTTGCTGCGTGCAGAGACAAGTGGCTGCTAAGTGATCCTAAGAGGGAAAGCGAGCGTTACACACACAACCTTTACGCCTGTGAGCTCATACATCGTTCCCGATTATTCAAATTCAGAGGGCAAATAGTTTTGTGGGTAGGAGTGTCGCCCGGTGGCCAAGCCCTTGCCTAGCATTCATGATACCTTGGGTTCAATCTCCCACACTTGAGGGGGGAAAAAAGCAAATGGTATTGAAAGCCCAGTGTCATGGGACTTTTGACCTCACATCAGTGGGACTCTAAGGGAAGGAGGAAAGAAAGCAAAAGAAAATGTATGAATAGGCCTCCTCCTGCTATTCTGGCTGGGTGTGCCACTGAATTCCATCTTCACCGGGTGCTAATGTCACCCCACCCACACAGGGACACACAGGTGCCTCCTTGGGGCTGGGGTGTCAGTGCATGGAGTCAACTTTGCCCCCATAGCATGAGTCTGCATGCTCGATCGTAAGACAGACTGTTCTGTCATTGCATTGCAGCTCCAGAAACTAAAACGATCACTTTCTTTCAAGACCAAGAGCTTACGGAGCAAAAGTGCTGACAACTTCTTCCAGCGAACCAACAGCGACGCGAAGCTGCCAGCGGACGCCCTGGCTGAGGTCAGCCCCAGCCCCAGCCCACTGCCTGCCCCAGGGAGCCTGACGTCCACTCCCACCCGGGCTGGGCTGCATCCAGGCAGTGGCAAGGCCCACGCCTTTCAGGAACACATTTTCAAGAAGCCCACCTTCTGCGACGTCTGCAACCACATGATAGTAGGTAAGTAAGGCCTCCTCCGGCCCTTCCTCCAGCTCCAGCGGGCCCTGGACTCGCTGAACAAGAGTGGTGTATGGTCGGTCCAGGTACCTGCAGACAGACCCTGAGCCTCAGAATTTACATGCCAGAGGATTTGTCAAGTGTGCTTTGAGGAACAATATTTGTAGACAGGGAAGGGAAGGAAGGCTGGGCAGAGGGAGATGTTGGATTGTGATATAGTTGTAATAAAGACTTCAGGCCATCTTCCAGGGAGCCCTAAAGCCCTTTAGGGTTGCCCTGCATTGGGTCTTTGGACACCTGTGTCAGCCCGCCATTGCATATGGTAACAAGTGAGACTTGGGATGTCTGTTTCCCAAACAGGTCAATGTTTTCCACTATTGGATGAATCAGTGATTTCCAGTATGGCCAGGAACATAGAATCCCTGCCCAGTTAAAGGATGGGATATTCAAAATAGGGAGCAATGTCAGTCCCTATTATAGCCATACATAGGACGCCCATCCACATTTTCAGAAAAGAATTATCTAATCACACTCTCATTTTCTCGTCACTATTATTCATGTTCCTCCTTAAAACAAGTTGTGTTAGGAAAGAGTGCTTGTAGTCAAGTATGTTACATACCTGTAATCCCAGCATGTGGAAGTCTGAGACAGGAGGATTGTAGGTTGGAGGACAGCTTCAGCAACCTAGTGAGACCCTATTTCAAAGTAAAAAATAAAATAGGACTGGGAATATACTTTGGAGGTACAATGCCCCTGGGTTCAATCCCCAGTATGAAAGAAAAGAAAGAAAGAGAGAGAAGGGAGAGAGAGAGGGAGGAGAGCTAGCCTGTATCAGTCAAGAATTCCCACTATAATGGTGCTTAACAACTACTCTAAAATTCTGGTGCTTAAGAAATAGTCATCTTTTGCTCTTACTTGAGTATCTTCAAATCAGCCAGACTTCACTCAGTTATTGTACCTTCTCTCATCCTTGCCCCCTTGCTCTTCTTTGAGCCAGTGGCCCTGCCATGTCCATACTCCTCTTCTGGCAAGGACAAGGGGAGACCTACCCAGCTTCTTAAGGCCTTGGGATGGAGGTGGTACCCTGGGACTTCTGCTGGGATTCCATCAGTAGGAGTAAGTTACATGAGAAGGCCACCATCACGGGGTGGAGAAGTCTTCTCTCCCTCTAGGAACAAGGACCGCGAGGCATCTGGGGAAGGGCATGGATGCATGGAAGGAGAAAGGGGGGTCAGTAACCCAATCTACCAGGTAGGCGGTCTCTCGACCACAGGTCCTTCTCTGGTAAATTCTGCCAAGTCTTGGAGCTCCCAAACTCCCGCTTGATTTCTCTACCTGGAAGTGATGCCTGGTGGCATCTGACAGTCAGCAGGGGGCCCTGGAGGTCTCGCCATGTCCCCATGCTCAAGATACTTAGGCAACCCGGCCACCAGCTCAGTTTCTGTGAACGCCTAGCTTCTGAATCCAGTGGGTCACTTTCAATTCCCCTACGAATTTCCACCAAGCCTTTTCCAAGGCTGTGCTATTCATAACCCTGAAATAGGTGATGATACGTGTCTATTTTAAATCTCATGTGATGAGTGTGAAAAGACAAATGAACGAGTGTTTTTAAAGGTAAGTAATGGGAATGAGTTCACCTCCAAGGAATGTCAGAGTCCTTACCCTAAAGGGACTGCTAAGTACACCTCAAGTACAACAATAGTTCTGAAAGACTCTATTTTGAATATTTTTTTTCAAAGTCCGCTGCTAAAGGGAATTGCACTGTGCTTTTCTCTTATCAGAATTAAATTTAAATTGTAGCTGCTTTTTTTATCTTAAAAAGAAAAAACAGTTAACAAGTCATGCTGGTTTTTTTTTTTAAGGCTTAAATAAAGTAAACCAATTAGTCAGTGCCTTCCAGGAAAAAAGAAAGGGGTTTAGAGAGGCAATGTGAGACAGAACAGAAAGGGGGAAAGAGAAAGAGGGGGAAGAGAGAAAGAAAAGTGGAGAAGAAGTAGGGCCTGACTAGTGTTCTAACTTCTGGAAACAATGAATAGGCTTTTTAAATCAGTCCTCTTTCTCTTTCTTGGCCCCTGAAATCTAGCCTTCTGTCTCCCTACAGAAGGTCATCTTCTTATTCCAGATTTTGAGGAAAGACCACCTGTGGTGATCCCTTTAGAATGACATTTCAGAAAAGACATTAAGTCTATTTTTCTCCTTTCAGCGAAGAACCAAAGGTTGTATACTAATGCGTCAGAAAAAAAAAAAAATCAAATCTCACTTATTCGCTTCTAACTGATAATGGATGCTTCTTTAAAAATAACATGAATCTGATCTCCTCACTGTCCAGGATTTCTGAGATGGAAAGGACAATCACAGCCGGTTTGACAAAGCTTCTTATTTGTGCCTTGCCGTTGCCAATGACTTAAAGCTAGAAAGGCCATGCATTTACCACAAGGCCACCAACCAATAAAAATAGAACAGGGTGCCACGTTCATTCACTGCCATCCATTTCTAATTTCCTTAGCTATACATCACCAACTTTACTTGATTTGCCCTTTCACTTGATGCTTGAAAACCTGCCCTCTCCTCCTCCTGACCCGATTCCCAGACCTCTTGGGTTCAGCAGACACTGGGTCATGTCCTCTGTCTAATCTAATCTCGTGTCTGAGACCAATACCCTTTACGATTGTCTCCTTAGGCTAGCCCTTTCTAGAAAAATGGGTCACCTACACAAGCCAAAGATAGTGAACCCAATCTTTCATGGAAAAATGATGGTGTTGGCTCCCACGCTGAATCTCCCTGCCTTTGGGTCAGCAGGACTCAAGCGTTAGACCAGGAAAATTTAGATCTGACTTTTGGATTTGAATAGATGGACAGATTTCCTCCACTCTTATGACCCAGGAGTCTTAAAGGTGGAAGTGATGAATGAGAGGACTCATCTTCACTGTGTGTCACTTAAATTTATTATATTTATGGCATTCTATCTTTACATTAAATTAGCTGTCTACAGTGACTAATCTGAGGAGGGCATTAACTCTGTGTGGCAATCTGCATCTTGTTGAAATTGCAAAGACTTCCACGAGTCAACAGTGCTATTAGGATGATGAAGACCATGCATGGATCTTCTCCATCAATTAAGGAAGTTTTCCAAAGGATTCCAATCTTCTGTTTGTCACCAGATACTTTGTCTCTAAAACTATTTTTAAGTGAACTGCCCATTTTTGGTTGGAGTTCATTCAGAAGACACAATGTACAAATGGACTCAGATTTTTTTTAAACAGATAATGAGCAAATTGATTGGATTCCATTGCCATTGCTTAAAATTTCACCTTTCCTTATATAGTTGCTGCCCAGAGAATCATTCACTTTCTTTTTTTTTTTTTTTTTTTTTTTTTTTTTTTTTTTTTTTTTTTTTTTTTTTTTTTTTTTT
>PVLC010012789.1:0-44149 GCA_004027655.1 Graphiurus murinus
CATGTTGACCCCTGTCTCATACACTGAAACAGAAACACCTAAAAATAAAATTTTCCAATTCTGCATATGCCATGATAATTCGCATCTTGCTCTGACAGCTGGTACCTAAGTTAAAAAGAGTAATGGTGTAGTTAAAAGGGCTTAAAATTAGTGACTGGCAAGAGACTTGACATTATAATGCAAATTTTAGCAAAGTCAAAAATTTCTAAATCTCAGACTAAGAGTTAATAGCTTTATTTCCATGAATAAAGGAAAATCCATAAGAAATTATGATAAAATGTTGACTGTGGCCTACTTGCAAAAATCAATATAAACATTTAATTTTCAGGAGTAGGGGATATTTTGATGATATCAGCCTCATTACTTCCATAGATTTAAATGTGCATGGCTCTTAGGAAGAAATGACATTTCATTATGAAAAAGTTCTCCTATGCTTCAAGAGTATGCTGAAAATCATGATATATAGGCATTGAGTACTAACAGAGAGTCACAAATGCCTTTAAAAAGAAAATCTCATTTCCAGGAAAAGGAGACATTTCTTATTTAAATATAGGTTTTCCACCCAAGGTTCGTTAGTTCCATTTTAATCTACTCTATTCTGGTTAAAATATCCAGTTTTCTGTTTTTTGTGTGATTATAATTGTTTCTATGGTGTCATTAGCCATGGTAATAGCAACTAGGGACAATGCTTGAAAACTCATAGCAATTTTAACCATGTAGGTTTCATGCTTAATGACACTAAACAGAACAAGAAAGATATAGAGTATAAAACATGAAAATGAATTAAAATACTAGTCATAATAATAGTTCAAAGGTACTTAACTCTTCATACATGTGGACATACAAACATAAGCCACTTAAAATCAGTATTTGTTAGAACAGGGTAGTTTGGAAATTTTTAGTCATTTAACTTCACATATTCTGATGCAGATTGCTACAGCTTGTTCTTCAAGACCCTGATTTAAACACTAATTAGATGTTTATAATTAGTCCATTAATGATCTTATAAACTTGAGTAGTCTCCTTCTATTCATTTAGCATTGATGTTGTAATAGCACAAACATGCAAAAAGAGTAAAATAAGGTATTGTTTATATTGTCATACAATTAAAATGAAAAGTATTGGATCAATCCTGGCAAGTTGAAAATTGCCCTGGATCAGCAAAAAGAGACAGGTGCAAATTACACTGAAAAGGCCTGTTCATCTAGCACCTCTTCTTCAATCTGTTTCCATGTTGGGAGATAATTATCTACCATACTGTTGGTCTGCTCTGACTTGCCAGAGCAGCTACTACCTACTAAGAACTTAATCTTTGTCTTTACTTTTCAATCTGATTCCACCTAGAGTTGACCATTAAAAAAAATAATCCCTTAGTTTCACAAGCCAAAGTTTGTTTGACAAATTTTTCCTCTCTTTTACTGATATTTTTTCCAGGCATATGGTATGAAAATCAAGCTTTGTAAATATTTGAGCATATAATCAATAAAAGAGTCAGGCTCAAATGTTCTCAGTGGTTTAGGCTTCAGAAAACCTCCATGGGGAGTTTCTGTGATAACAGCAAGAGCAAAAGAGTTCCTTGAAGCTGCATAGAGTTAGGTTTATCTCCTGCCCCAGCTGGTTTCTATGGCCAGAGGCAGAGATAACTATTTGATATTTAGAACCAATCCTTCCTGATATCCTCATCTCTTAGTAGTGCCTCGATAGGCCAGGAAGAAGTTAAACAACTGCATTAATTATTTAAAGGTAGGCCCCAGTCTCAGTTATATTAATGCTACTGCTTCAGAGGAGCTCCACAGCTATTATTGACTTAGCTGGGCTTCTCTGAAAGGATGACACATCTGAAAGATGCTGAAGTCTTAGCTAAATGGCTTAGATAAAAAATCAAGTTCACTTTTGATATTAATTGACAAACAACAGATTCTGAATAGTTATATAAATTCCTATATAACATAATCAAGTGCTGTGTGGAGAATTCTTCTCTTGTCAAAATGACTGCTTGTATCTTCAACTGAGAGCCACCTGAGTTTAAAACCCTTAAAGTTTTTTTCACATGCTCATTCAATATATAAGCATGTGTTTTTAACAGGTTAATGCAGATTGCAACCAGCAAAACCCCACTAAATTAAATAATACTAGAGGAGAGAAAAATGGGTTTTGAATGTAAAACTGTATTATGAAGCTGGATGTGGTGCTGGAATACCAGTATGTGGAATGCTGAGACAAGAGAATTGCAGGTTTAAGACCAGCCATAGCAACTTAGCAAGGCCTTCAGCAACTTAGTGAGACCCTTTTTCAAAATCAAAACTAAAATAGGGCTGGAGAACTCAGAGATAGAATACCTTTGAGTTCAATCCCCCAGTACCGTCAGCATCAAAATAATAATAAAATAAAAAGATGTAATATGAAGCCTATGGATCCAGATTCAGTCAGGTCCCAGAAATAACCTATAACTTGGGCCCAAAATACCAAAAGAACAATCTCCTCTCTTTTCTCTGCATCTCTACAAGACAGTATCATAATTTTTTTCTCATAGAATATCACTCTTTCTTATTACAAGTACACGTGATAGAACATGGCTGGCCATATCTCTGGAGTCAATAGTTCCTCTGTTGAAAATACTAGCTACACATAATGCTGATTTTATATCTCTACAAGGAAGTTATGATTACATAAACTTGTTTTAGCTGCCCAGTCCTAAGCCTACAGTAGAGTAGGATAATTTATATAAGTATTAAGGGGAATGGTTCTCAACATGATAATAAACCAACTGAAGAGAAATAATAATAGTGAGAGTGATAAATTTTACATCACAAATGTTCTGGGCCTTTAAAGAGAAGATATGGATCATAATTCCTCTTCTAATAACAAACTCATCAACTGAGTCACACAGTATGAAGTTTTAGCCACTAACGAAGCAGTTGAAGCTATGTGATATGTGGCTCAATATTTTCTTTAGAAATGGTTGACAACCTTATTCTTCAGATCACATAGTTAAAAATGAAATATGAAACTCTTAAGTTGATCAGTACCTCAGTTTATTTGTTTATTCAAGCACTAATATTGACAAAGTGCCACCAAATAACTAATTATTATTACAAAGAATAAGAGAGTAAACTTATTTTTGAGTTGGAGTATGTAGTGATCTTGAAAGGTCTTTTTAAGACAATAAGATTCAAGGTAAGATCTGAGAATGAGAAATAATTAACTAGATGAAGAGGAGAGGAAAGAGAGATGGAAGCAGAAGATACATGCAATGGAAAATTCTACAAACTAGAATAAACAAGAGTAGAAGCTTTAACATCAAGTCCAAGTTAAAAACAATCAACAAGAGAGCATATTGAAGTACATAACTGATGTAGAAAATATGATTTATTACCCTGTGCTGAATGGCTGTTCAATTTTTAATTACATTAAATTACCACAAATATTTAATTAGACACAGGTGGTAATGTAATATATATATTTTTTTGATTCTCAGTTCCAAAATTGTATGTGTGTTTTTTGTCTGCAGTCTATATGTATATATACATATTCATGGAGTGCTACTGAGTGTAGATTTAACAGCCTGAAAGAAAGCTTTCTAAGAATAAAAACATTCTGATATTGATAAACAACTGCCTGGTTCACAGTTTCCAGTCCTATGTGTAGACCAGCTGTGCTGTTAGTTATAACTTCTGGCATGTGTATAAATCTCAGCTTTATTCCATCCCCAGAGATTCACTACTTGTCCAGACAAGTTCAAAAATACATGTTTTAAATTCTGGGAAGATGTCAACGGTGGCAGAGTTTTTGAATCTCCTTGAATTCCCCATAAAAAGAGAGAAAGAAACTAGAATAGAAAAACAAAATCCACAGACAGTATCAACAAGAAAAAGAGGTGAAAATGTATATGTAACCCTAAACTCCAAATAGGAGCAGATGTGGACAAATTGTGACTCTGAAAGTCCTGCAATGGTATCCACAGCTCTACAGAAGGAAGCAAAGAAAAACAAGAGAGTAAGCAAGAGGACCTGCAATGACCACTAGGGACTCAGAACAAGCAACAGAGAGTCGAGGTGAGAGCCTTGACTGAAACTCCAACTTGAGATTCATTGTAACGGGAGGTCACTTAAGATCTCCTGTCAACTCTATACACTGCTGGTGGGATTACGAATTAGTGCAGCTACTATGGAGATCAGTGGAGAGATTTCTCAGGAAACTGGAAATGGATCCACCATATGATCCAGCTATACCACTCCTTGGTATCTTTTCAAAAGAAATGAAATCAGAATACATGCATATCCACTTTTATAAAAGCATAATTCACAATAGCCAAATTGTGAAATCAACTTAGAGGTCTATCAACAGATGAATGGATTACAAAATTATGGGATATACACACAATGGAATTCTACCTAGCAATAAAGAAGAATAAATTATGTCACTTTCAAGAAAAATGGAGGAACCTGGAGAACATCATGTTAAGTGATATTAGCCAGACACAAAAAGTGAAGAATCATATGTTTTCTCTCACATAAGGAAGCTAGGGAGTAATCCAGACACATGATGGATTTTAGATAATGGAGGAGAAACCTTAGTGGTGATGAAAGTGGATATAAGGGAGGTTGGTGGGGGGGGGGGGTAGGGGAAGAGGGAGAATTAACGAAGGAAACACTGCTACGAAGTTATGTACATATGTGAGAATACTAATGACAATCTTAATACCATGTAAGGAAAGGGGAGGAAGTGGGGGGAAGTAGGGTGAGAGAAAGCTCACCAAGTGGTGTGTACATGTATGTCCCTATCACTCTAAACTACTTTATGATGTGAGACTATGATATAATATATATATATGATATAATATATATAGTATACATAGTATATAATATAAATAGTATTAATATATATGTATGTATATATATAAGATTTTTGTCAATTTTCATTTATAAAATATAGTATCATTAATTGTAGTCATCATATGGTAATTATTTCACAATGGATACATATATTACATCATCACACTATATACCTTAAATATATATATAGCTTTTTATTTGTCAACCCTATCTCAAGAAAACTGGAAACATTTTTATTGGAAAATTAAATGAATATTGCAAGGAGTCCATTGTCATGTTGAAAGGAGCTGGACCCATCATGCCTTTACCATGAGCTTTTAAAACTGACCACCAGAAAATGTCCTCTAGAGTAAATCCCCAAATAAAAAGGAGTCAGCTTGAAATAGAATTCAAATTGATCAGGACCTCATTAAAATATGTGAAGAAAATAAAAGGATTAAAAGATGCAAGAGAGAGAAATAGAATCTCAGATCTCAGGAAAAAAAAAAGGGAATGTTTCTGAACATCTCAAAAATACAGCAGATCTGGAACCATCTTTCCTGCTCACTTTTTAGCTCCAACAGCATAATTCCCAGTATACATTGAAATTGATATAAAAACCAAAAGGCTTTATAAAAATGACAAATACAATGCCATTTTGTCTTCTTTAAAGTTTTGGGTTCCTCAATTTCTGCCCATAAAAGTAATTATGTATCCAAATATCCAAAAACATTTCTAGATACTAAACATCTTTTTTCCCCAAAGGTATAAAGTATCATGCTAAATATAATTGAGTGTAGTACAGAAAAAAGTGTCAAGAGCCAGGCGTGGTGGCACAAGCTTGTAATCCCAGCATTCGAGAGGCTGAGACCAGAGGATCCAAGTTCGCGGCCAGCTTCAGCTACCTAGTGAGGCATTCCACAATTTAGTGAGACTCGGTTTCAAAATAAAGAATAAAAAATAGGGCTGGGGGTATAGCTCAGAGGTAGAATGCCCCTGAGTTCAATCCCCAGTACCGCAAAAAAAAGAAAAAAGAAAAAAGTGTCAAATACATATTATTCAAAACTGAACCTGTTTGTGGGAAGTCCCCACGAAGGAAGTAATTGGTTGAACTTAACAGAACTATTATTCTAGAAATGATGCAAAGACAGTCTACAGAATGTGTGTATCAAATATCTCATGCCCATGTTATTAACCTAAAGGAAGAAGCCCAGCATCTTCTAGATCCTTGGCCTGTTTCAACAGTCTCTCATACACGAATTTAATAACTCCAACGTTTTGGACACCCTTCTGGTACACAATTATTTTATCCTGTGGTTATTACTTAAAGTAGCAGTAGTTGAATTGGGAGCAGATAGTTTAATTTCTTGAGTTGCTGTGGTTTTATTGGACTAAAAGTAGCAGTGATTGTACTAAATAGATTTTTTAAAAAGCTCTTTTCTGAGCACCCTTCTCATAGTGGCCATGCTATTACCTTCATACGATTTTAGTTCAATACTTGGATTGTAATAGCCTTTGGACACCTGTGCGTTGTAGTACAAGATGTAGTACATTATTATTTGTGACACCCCTCAAATGCCAATTTACTGGACTGCAGATTGCTCTCTGAGTCCAATAAATCTCTCCAAACCCATCTAAAGTGGCTGTGCTACTCTCTTCTCCCTTTCTCCCCATTCATTTTGTTTAGTAATTCTGCGAAGTGATTATTATATTATGGCTTCTATTAGTCTGAAAGTATTGTTAATAATGTCAGAATGCTTGAAGAAATATTATAAAGTATGTATCCATTTATTCTGTTGTAATAGTGATTATATCAACAATTTTTATTCTAATTATAATCACTTTTTACTTAGCACTTCACACATTCCATATACACAGGTGTGTTTGTGTATTTTTAACTTCTCTTAGGACCTCTGTGACCTTCTCTCTGTGAAGTAGAGAGAGCAAATGACATTCATATTTCACAAAGAGAACAGTGGCTGAAATTGTTCACGATTTACCCATAGTTAGGCTTATGGTAAACAATAGAATCTGAATTTGAACCCATATCTGCTGACTCCAAAATCAGTGTTCTTTTCACCATGCTCCAATTCCTGAAGAAAAATGTATCAGCAATATTGGTGATTAATGTAGATATTTTAATTTAGTTGTAATGTAGTTTGCCTCTATGGAAAGTTTAAGAAGGAAGACTAATGACAAGGCTACTGAAATACACTAGAAGATAAATAATGTTGAATTGTATAATAGTGATGGTGATAGAAGCATTTCCATAAATGTTTACAAAGTAAATCAGGATTTGCTGATATACAGAACAAAGGTAACAGGATGGCATCATAATTTTGTATCTGAACAACCAGAAGAATGCAATTGCCACCTATTAAAGAGTTAAGTTAGAGCTCATTTAAGTTTGAAATGTCTGTTAGACATTCAATGTATTGAATAGATGAATGGTTGGGCAAGTTTGAAGTTTAAGTGAGATGTTGGGATGAAGATATACTTTGATATTAACAAACATTTAGTTGCCACTTAAAGCTATGAAGATAACAGTTTCCTAAAATCCACATAAGAAATATTTCCAAAAGTAGAAACAATCATTAGTTTTAAAGATTACTCACATTGTATAAAATGAAAATCAAGATTTGACAACTGTCTTTTGTAACAGAGAAGTCCTTCATGTGTTTCACAAGATCTATTTTGTTGGAATTATAAGTACCAAAAACTGGATGATTTCTAGAGAAAAGAAGAAGAAAAGTGTAATCAGTGATTACAGAATTTCTTCAAAAATGTTTTGCTATGAGGAGAGGGGAGGAGTAAAAATTGAGAGAGAATAAGGAAGGAGTCATGGGATTTTTTTTTCTTTTGTAAGCCAAGATAAGCCACAGCATAGTTGTTTTTCAGTAGATAATCCAGTGGAGCAGGAAAAATTGATGCCACTAGACAAAAAGAAGAGAATCTCAAGTATTTGTACAGGCAAACAGGACCAAATACTGAGTAAAGAAAAAGGTTTTGTATGAGATAACTAAATGATGGTTAAATGTACAGTGATAGATGAAAAGATAAAGAATCTAGATCAGATGTAGAAAGGTTGACATATTTAATAATACGAGTATATGGAAACTCTCGTCTTATTGCTTTTATCTTCTCAATAGAATAGAAATCAAGAATGCAATTTAAGAGTGAGAATTCTAAAACCATACTATTTCAAATACAATAGCTCCACAGTATATTTCTTTCCCCATTATTTTATTATTTCCACGAAGTTCCTGTTCTACTTTCTAGTCACAGTTCTTGACTATTTTCATACATTACTCTTTTAGATGACCTGCATTCCCAATTATTCAAGGACTAGAATATTGATTACTATACAACAGAAGTTAATTAAATTTTTTCCAGTTAGCATTATTCTGACTTTGAGCAAATCATTTAACCTGACAAAATTACATATCTGTGCCTAGAAAAGAAGATAAA
This sequence comes from Graphiurus murinus, assembly GCA_004027655.1. Classification (NCBI taxonomy): domain Eukaryota; kingdom Metazoa; phylum Chordata; class Mammalia; order Rodentia; family Gliridae; genus Graphiurus; species Graphiurus murinus. Next base: position 8,283 of record PVLC010012789.1, read on the forward strand.
CTTAGTGACCTCTATAATTTAAAAAAAAAAATGAAAGCAGAAAGATAATGATATTTCCAGAAAGCTATCATGAGCATCCTGGGCTTCAAGAAAGAAACCAGAATATGTAAGGACAGGCTTCCACTTGAGTTACATGTGCTGATGACTCCTTAGCCTTGTTAAGTCACAAGACTAGACCAAAGTGATTGCTGAAGGAGGATACAAAAGGAAACATGAATGACTTGGAATCACCAACATTTATCAGCACCCTAAATATGATTTAGCAGAATATCACTTTCTACAACTAGTGTATAGTTTCAGTAAGTCAAAAATTAGGAAGCATGCACAGTAAGCCTAATGAGGTTATTTGGTTTTATTTTATCAGTCCTACTTGAGGTATAGTTAGTAACAGCAACAACAACAAGAAAACTTCACATAAAAAGACAGAAAGGGAAAGGACCCAACTTTTGGAGGTGATGCATATATTTAATACTTGCATTGTTTATTTGTTTTGATTTTAAATCACCCAAAGATCTGGTATTCCTAATTTTTTCCCTAACAATTTGCTAAAGATGTCAAATATCTCCTATTAGATAATCAATCATTTGCATGAAAATTGTGTATCTTGTAAAACAACTTATGCAGTTGGGCTTGGTGGTGCACGTTTGTGATCCCAGTATTTGGGGGCTGAGACAGGAGGATTGCAGATTTGAAGCTTTCAGCAACTTAATGAGACCCTATTTCCAAATTAAAAATAAAAGCCGGGCGTGGTGGCGCACGCTTGTAATCCCACCATTCGGGAGGCTGAGACCAGAGGATCCAGGTTCGCGGCCAGCCTCAGCTACATAGTGAGGCGCTCCGCAACTTAGTGAGACTCGATTTCAAAATAAAGAATAAAAACATAGGGCTGGGGGTCTAGCTCGGAGGTAGAATGCCCCTGAGTTCAATCTCCAGTACCGCAAAAAAAAAAATAAATAAATAAATAAATAAAATAAAATAGGACTGGGGGTGTAGCCTGGAGGTAGAAGGCCTCTGAGTTTCATCTCCAGTATAAATAAAAAAATAAATAAATAAGCAAACAACTTCTGCAACAGAGTCAACATAAATTTATGTGGAAATTTCCAGTGAAACCACTAGCCCTTAGTAGTTGCATTTGGGATAAATAAGAATTTGTACTCTTTGTAAGAGAAAGACTTTCTGAATACAATTGCTGTTCTGAAGTAATTGTGAGATGAATGCTGCTTTACAAGTCCCTGAACGGTTGGCTTTAGTTATTTCAGTGGGTGTGCCTGACTTTCCACCCAACCTTTCAGATGATCATCACAGCCAGAAGGATGCTGAAGTTACAAGCAAACTTTGCAAGGCCTATGATACTGGAATCACCTGAGACAGATTTTGAAGAGAGAAGGGCATAGACACAGACTATGTTACTTTCAAAACTACTACAATGATAATTTGAAGGCTATTTTTGTAAATGCCAAAAAGAAAACATTGCAACAGTGTTTTCTACCTGTAGTAATTAACACAGCCAACTCCTAGGAGTGACTTCCCAGAGAGGACTGGCCCAGCACAACTTGTACTTTTAAAAATATTTTTTGTCTGCTACAGATGGACAAAACAAAACAAAAACCCTGCAATTGTTCTCAATGGTATTGTCCTTTTAGCAAAGTAATTATTCTAAGAACTAATCTTGAGTTCTCAGAGGCAGCAGATAAAACTGGGGCAAAAGTCACAATAAACCAAGAAACAAAGGAGTTTACATAAAGGAAGATGCACACTCCAGTCTCTGAAAAATCCCAAATCATCTCCTATACAAAACACACTTATAGCACATATTTACATTGTCATTTAATTTCTGGGGAAGCCAAATTAACAAGTTTGTTTTTATTTCCCAAACCTAGAGTCTTTCTAAGTGGAGCACTACTCCCTAAATAATCGGGCAAATCCTCACTTTCTAAATCACAATTTTCTCGCCTTTTCACTTTTCTCTATCTAAATCATTCTTTCTTTAGATGTGTTAATATCACTAATTAAAATGTCATTCAAGTGCAATATCCTTGAGGCTTAGCAACAGTATGTATTGACTAAATTAGTCAAACTTTCAGAGATCTAGAAGTACCATTACAGCTTGCATCACATCCTGTTAGATGGCTAATGTGGCTGCTACAGTGAACCCGGGTGATGTCTTGCTCCATATCACCTTAGACCGCCTGATTACCTGAGGTGGACACTTTCTGGAACTTTGAATGCATCATGCCTTATTTGCCTTCAATTATTCTTTTCCCTATGCCTAAGGGTTTAAGAGCATTTTAAAATCAATATTGGAACTATGCCATTAGTTAGTAGAGAGTAAGTGATTAATATGTCTCTGTGTCCAGCCAGTCTAATCAAAGGCAAAACCATAATTGTCACCTGCAACTTCCAGATCTCCCTGTTGACCATGTCCTTCTCATTCTTCTGAATTCTTATCTCACTCTCATGCCACTAACCATTTCACAGGGTTTAACCCTCAGGTCAGAAAGATTTTAAATACTAATGCATTAAATGATTATTTCAAAATCTTTACATGATGTATCTAGCCTGTAAAAACAATTGACCATATATCCCCAATATATATGTTTATATACTAATAATATCTGCATATTATTTATATGCTATTATATATATATAATTTACTTTAAAAGTGAACAATAGACATTTTAAATATGGGATAATCAAATATTAACAGATGTTCTAACATTTTAATTATACATTCCAATAAATCATTTTGAACATCATCCAGGGTGAATATACATCAATTTAGAGAGCACTGCTTAAGGGATATGATACACACCACACTGAACTCCTAAACTTAAAAACCAAAAGCAGTTGAAGATGCAACTTGGTAGAAAGCATGATAGGGTAATCAGGAGCACTGCCTCATTACTAGGCAGTAGAGTGGAAATCCGGCTTCCATATTTGGCCTCAGTTGTCACTCAAGGGGTTATTTCACATTGCTGCTGGGTTGGTGTGGGAGGTCCAGCTTTCCATAGAGTCCACTTATACCACCCAAGCTGGAAAGGTTAGGAATCTCTGTGCTTGCTCCCCACCTTGCCTCCACTGACCCAGTAGCAGTGAAGAGTAGCTTTGTCATCTGTGTGTGGTGGTAAAAGTCCTAATGCTCCACTGGGTCTTTTCTTACATCACCCCAGTGAAGAGAGGGTGGGATGCTTCATACTTCCAGGTCAGGAAAAGGAATCTGTTTCCCTACTCAGCATCCTGATATTAACATGGGGAGAATAGGGAGAACTGATTACAACCAGGAAGGGTTGAAAGGTTGAAACTTGGGTTTCTTACTCAGCCTTCGCTGACATGAATGGGGTTGGGGGCCACAGGGTTGGTTGATTGATTGATTGATTTTTAAATCTGTGGTAGAGAATTTAATCTCTCTCTCTCTCTCTCTCTCTCTCTCTCTCTCTCTCTCTCTCTCCCTCCCTCCCTCCCTCCCTCCCTCCCTCTCTTTTTTTTTTCTGTCTTGCTAGGTTGCCCTTTTCCTGGTCTTCTGGTTTAAAAGATCAAGTTTTTCTTTGGATTAGTTTGTCTGTGCCTGTTGGTATTTGCCAGTCACTTCCATCTTCACCTCCACCTCTGAGATATATGAGGCAACAAAAAAACCTAGAGGACTTGCCACCATGTTGGCTCTTAAGTACTAAAGTTCATGGTGGTCTATCTTTTCTCACCACTATTTTGAGTCTTCTTACACTGTTTGACAAATACTGGTCAGGGTTTTTACTTGTACTTAGAGGAAAAAGAAGTACTTTACTCCAAATTTCCAGAAGTGGAAGTAATATTTGTTCTGTGTGAGATATTTAACTTCCTTGAGTCTCAATTTCCTTATTGACACAATGACAATAATTACATATCGAAATAATTACAGATAACTTTAGAACTTGGTGTGTATTATTATATACTCCCAAAAGACAATTGTATAAAATATTTATAGCAACTGTATAAAATGTTTATAGTAATATTAATTGCAGGAGTGAATCTGTATAGTATAAAAAAAAGGTAACTGGTAACTGGGTTGAAGTTATAAAAGGAAGGATAGAAGGGAGATAAAGAGGAAAGGAGAAAGAAAATACTATTTAATTACTATTAATACTCTTACTAGAGTATCAGTGTGTTCAATTTTGACAGCAATAATAATGTTGCAGTGAACTAAAGCTGACATTAGATGTACCACAGAATGAAAAAAGGTCTTTGGTAAAATGGGATAATAACTCACAGTACAGTTTCTGTGACGAATTAACAGTAAATGCTAAAAGATGGGCATACCTTTAGATAAAAAAAAGTTACTATGGTGATACTTATTATTGGCAGTAGTTGTAATATTATAAAATATATGTATGGCTTATTAGTTAATCCTTCTTTGTATAATTTTAGGGTCATTTGCACCCCAGGATACTTCAGTCTGCTTTCTAAAAATAATTAAGAATTAGTTAAATCTTTGATGTAATCTCAAAGAAATGTTAAAAATAGTATCATATCATGATGAAAAAAGACTTAAAAATCTTCCTTCCTGTCTTCCATCCTTCACATTCCTCAGCTGCCCATGGAGTCTCCTGTTTACTATCTGTCTTTGTGTTGCTCAAACAAAATACCTAAGACTGAGTATTTTATAAAGACAATAGGTTATTTGACTATAAGATTTTGGTGGATGACTAAAAAGTCCAAAGAACATGACACTGGAGTCCTGACAAGGGACCTCCTGGCTGTATCACATGACACACAAGTGGAAAGGGAACTGGTAGCATATAACAGTGGCCCAGGCATGGGTTGGCCTTGCTTTATAACAACCAGCTCTTGTGAGAATTAATCTATTCACAGGAGACCAGCTCAACACTGCCACAGTGGGACCAAGTCTCTCACACATAAGCCTTTGGGTGACAAACTATATGGGAGAAATGATAGAACTTCCCAACCCTTTTAAGATATTTATCTTTTTTTTTTTTACTCCCACAAAGGAAACTGATTTAATTGCCTTCTTCTACAGTTCTCTTCAAGATAGAATCTATAAGGTAAAGAAGAGACAGTTAATTCTCCCCTGTTAATTTAATATTTTCCCTTATATGATCCCTCTCATGTAAACATCATAGTTTTTTAATGAGGAGTTAAAACAAGATAAAAATATAAATTTTTTCCCCCATCAAGGTAAAAATTTCCTTTCATTGGAGAAAATTTTAAGGAGGGAGAAGGTTGATGCCAATGTAGTAAAATGCATATGAGCATAAATTGGAACAAGGCAAGTTCAAATTCTGGCTTTCTAACTCTTATGATTTGTGCCTTTGGTAATTTACTTTGGGGCTCTCTGCTTCAGCAATCTCTTTTATACAATAAGAAAAATAAAAAATAATATGGAGTTGCTGAAATTTTAAATGAATTAGTACATGTAAATAACTTAATGCATATCACAGAAAAAATATAAATACATGTGCTTATTATAGTGTTCATTGAGTAATTGATTCCTTTAAATCGCACTGGCCTAATCATATGTTTTCTTTATTTCCATGGACCAAGTAAATCAAACAAATTGAAAATCAATGGTTGTTTTTAAGAAACGCATATGTCAGGAAACATATTTTTAGCTTGTTGAAACAGAAGCCCTGAATAAAATGAAACATAGCCAAAGGAGATAACCTTCCAATAGATGAATAGACTAAATAACCCTGGACCTGGAGTTTCATTGATAATCTCCATGAGATAAAGCTCTGCTCACTAAAACTATTACCTGTAGACTAGGTATCACTTAGGATACTTCTAACATCAGAAGCCTATTATTAGTTCTAATATCATCTTATAGACTGAACTAACCAGGACCCGGTGGAGTTAGGAGGTGTAGCCTTCCAGAGGTAACTAGGATGCAAGGGTAGAGCCCTCATGAATAGGGCTAGTGTCTTTATACAGTAGTTCATACAGAGCTCTCTCATCCTCTTTCCACCAAGTCAGAATTCAATGAGAAGAAGATTGTTTGAGGCCCCCAAAAGGGCCGTAACCCAAACTGGACCCCAACTCTATCTTAATCATAGACTTCCACCCTCCAGAAACATGAGAAGTAAATTTCTGTAGTCTACAAGCCACCCAGACAATGGTACTTTGTGATAATGGCCCTAGTAGAATAAGACACTGATGTAAAAACACAATGCTAGATAAAAGCTTTCACAATTATTTGGAGGGCCAGTCAGCTGAAATCAATAGCACAGCATTATAAAATCAGCAAGCAAGTGACAAAAGAGATAGTGTGTCTATTAATAGATAATCTGACCTGTCTTATCATCTTTGTTAGTTTTAAATATGTATTTGACTTAGGATGACTGAATGTAAGTAATCTATCTCTATGGTATTACATGGTTACAGCTTAAAACAATAAAATATAGTCATCAATGATAATGATGATTATGATGCTAATAGTCATAACGATGTCTATAAAGATCCAGTAGATGTCATTGATATATTAGAAGTTCAACTGCTTAGCAAACCCAGTTAACTTCCCAGCTTTTTGAGGCTTCTCCTACATATGTACACCTTGTATTGAATGCATTGCCTTATATAGCAAATAGCCACTGATCAAACAAGAGCATCACAGGATAGCTGATCAAGAAGAATGCCGGCTGTTGAGAAATGGGACATGAGCTAACCCGGTTGTCTCCTCTCCTCCTCCTCATTGAAACAGTAAACACTGCTATGATACTGACTATAGAGATCAAGGTTACCAGATAAGACATAATGGCATTTCTGTACAACAAAAAATAAAATGTATTTTCTTATCAATTTGATTGTGTGAGATAATGATAATTTAATTTCAGTCCATTTATTTATTAATTGTTTATAGAGTCAGAAATAACCTCCTTCACAAAAAGCCACTCTCAACAAAGTCGGCAGGCAGAGAGGTTTCTCACAGTTGTTCTCAGCAGTTCTCGGATCACTCAAGTGAATTCCTGGAAACAATGGATACTGAGAATAAAAGAAAAATGATTGGAAAGAATAGAAGTTGATAGCATTGAAATAAAAACCTTCCAGTGGGAGAGGCTTGTGTGAAACTGCATGTCTCTGCATATTTCCCCAAGGAGAGGAGTGAGGAATGGTTTTGTCTGTGAGATACATTTTAAAACTGTAAAATAAAAGGAGCATGCATCAAATTAAATTGTATTGGCTTAGAGACATATTACATCTTTACACAATTTTGTATTCCCTGATATTTTTTTCATGTTTACTCACTTATTTTAACTCTTTCTCCAGTAATATTGATCTCTTTAATAGAAGATAAATAAATAGATGGATAGTTAAATAATGATTTTCGCATTATATATAGCCTGAAATCCAAACTCTTGATCACTTAATATTCTTAATGAATCCTGAAAATAACTGTAAATATTTCCTCCTCATCATAATTTCTGGATTGCTTTGTAGTTTAGACATGCCTTATTATTCTAGGATCATCCACCCATGATATCTATTGCCCAACTCCCCAGTATTTCTATAACTTCATTGTGTGTGTGTGTGTGTGTGTGTGTGTGTGTGTGTGTGTGTGTGTGTGTGTGTGTGTGACTGGCACTGGGAATTGAAACCAGCGGCATTCTACCTCAGAGTTATTTTGAAACTGAGTCTGGCTAGGTTGCTCAAGAGTCTCTCTACTTGCTGAGATTGTCCTAGAACCTGTGATTCTCCTGTCTCAGCTTCCCAAGTACTGGGATTACAAGCATGAGAACCACATCTGGTTCTCAATAACTTCATTTATAATGGTCAGGATACAAGTGGAACCCATGCAGGAGAAAGTTGGTGCCTCTGTTCCCAGCACATGGCTGATAGATCAGACTACTTAAAATATGGAAATAGTGGATTACAGATGACACTGTACAATGAGCTCTATTTATGCATAGGTGTAGAAAGGAGTAACATAGTATCAGAGAGATGAGTGGAGGTCTAAGGTAGAGAATAGTTAGTAAGGAAGCAAATGATTGTTAAATATTAAATAAAATTCTTGGCTTACAAAAGAATATGAAAATATTTATATTTGAGAATTCCTTTTGCTGTAGACCTTTGTTGTGTCCTGACAAGGCAAGCTCACATGTTTAAAACCTACTATTATCTAATATAACTGATCTAAGACTCTCACCAGGTTCCCAAATGAGTGTCACTATTGGAGGGAGGTATACTTTTCAGCTCCAGTGTCTATATTTCTGTCACTTTCTCAATTATCACAGCATGCTCTAGGTTTAAAGGCATTATGAAAAAATCAGTCATAAATATAAAACAGATTCTAATGTTTGCAATTATAAAAATTCTTTCATTAATTAATAGGTATTATTTGAACTAGGAATATAGTATCTTGTCTTTTGTTTCTCTAAAGCATATTCCACTTTGAGAAATTTCAAAAATTATCTCTTTGGAATAGGTTCTATGATGGAAAATAGTTGAGGCTGTTTCAATAAGATGAAATAATGCTGCCAAAGATTTATAGACTCTATATTGAGGGGGGGAAAAAAGCACTCTACCCAATTTCTTGCTATGCAACAACTATATAAATTCTGTTTAGAGATTTGAATGAAAATGTCACTCTAGGATCCCAGGATACTTTAGGACTAAGGGGCTTTGCTAGTATCAGAGGCCCTTTAAAATGTACTCTTTAAGGAGAGACTGTGGTGTATGCCAATTGCTTCTGAAAAGATGCTGGCCAAAGTTCACCTGTTTCTGATGTAATACCTGCCTCGTTGAGCACCATCTCAGTTTCTGAATTCCTTCACAGCATTGGGATCTAGGGAGATTCAAAGTTTTTCTCTCATTCTGATGTACTTTGCTGCATGATGAATAGTAGCAAACTCTTACAGAACGTTTATTTTCAAAAACTTTCATATCTGTGAACTCACTTATCCTCATTTAATGTTTCAGGTAGAAATTATCACTATTCTCATATTACAGATGAAGAAATTAAGGCACAGAAGGATAAACATATTGTTCAAAGTAACTCAGCCAGGGAGAGAGGGTGCCAATATTTAAACATAGGCAGTGAATGTTCATTTTACTCTTAAACACTACTTCATCGCTCAGGACTAGAGTAAACAGAGAAGACACAGGACATTCAGTTAACTTCAGGCATCATATAAACAACCAGAATTGTTTGTTTTCAATGTACATTATTATATATATTAGATTTTATATTAAGTAATATTATAATTTAATATAAAATCAAATTATATATTATAAATTGGAAATAATATGTTTCAAATACTACATGGTGCTTATTTATACTAAAAAGTACTTTTTTTTCATCTGAAATGCAAATGTAACTGTGTGCTCTGTATTTTAATTTGCTGAATCTGGCAACCCTACAGGATTGCCACTTAGCCTGACTTTTCTGAATAATATCACTTCCCCCTGCATCATCTCCACAACCTTTAGCAGTAGCTCGGCAGTTATCAAGGCTTTCTCCTTACCTATTACCCTAGGCTGTCATAGCTGTCTGCTAGATGAACACATGTTAGAGAAAGTTCTCAATATTATATATCAGTGGTTCCCAAACTTTTCTTGAAAGGGACCAAATAACAAATGTTTTAGTTTTTTTAGGCTTTTGTCTCATACAGTCTTTGTTGCAACTATTCAACTCAGCCAGAATAGCATGAAAGCCACAAACAAAACATAAAACAAATAAATATTTATTTGTTTCATTAATCTTTATATACAGAAACAGGCAGAAGATCAGATCTGGCTCATGAGTACTGATGTATTGATCCCCAGGAGAGATGCTTTCTAGAAAATTCTGAGACATAAGTTTTCCATCTTGAAATAATAAACTCATCCAAAAGACACCACAAGAACATAAGAGCCTGGTGTGGTGGCACACGCTTGTAATCCCAGTACTTGGGAGGCTGAGACTGGAGGATCTGGGTTCGTGGCCAGCCTCAGCTACTTAGTGAGGCACTCCGCAACTTAGTGAGACCCTGTTTCAAAATAAAGAGTAAAAATATGGCTGTGGGTGTAGCTCGGAGGTAGAATGCCCCTGGGTTTGCTGCAAAAAAAAAAAAAAAAAGAACATAAGATCTCTCTCTGCAGTCTTCTGCTATTTACTGAAAAATCATCAATGAAAAATTATAGTAATAAAAATCTAATTGATAGTTGAGTGCTACATCAATAGATATTTGTTTTATATTTTATAACTCTCAGTGGTATAAAGATTTTTTGATGTACAAAATGTATTTAAAATGAAAAAGAATGGGCATAAGTATAAATAAGAATTTTTGCTGAAGAAAAAGGCAAAGAAATGAAGATTACTTGGAAGAGAAAGAAGAGTCAATGGTTCTCTAGATGACCTTGAATCAACAAAGTTCTCCCTCCTTTCACACTTGTGATTTGAGTGTGCTGAAATGAAAAGAAGCTGATTAAAGCACCCTAGGTCCTGTCAAACTCCCCTACCCATGAAAAATACCCTTCAATAGTCTATTCCAGTGAATCATGTTATTCCAAGGTACATAGCAGGGGCTGGGCTGCTTTGGGAGATTCTTCATTGAGTGAGACATGTACAATTAAGAATACATCTGCAGCTTTTCAAAGCATTGACCGACTGGCTTACAATAAAATCAAAGTTTTTGTTGTCCTGGGCTGCTTATCTATAAGTAATAAATCCACTTCAGTTAAAAAAAAAAAAAGAAAAAGAAAAATTGTTCTTTAGAATCATCCAAAACAGGACCATATTTTATCTCATCTCTCATAGGAGAGAAGTCTAATAAGATGACAACCCAAATAAAAGGCAGGTCCTGGGTCTTGCAGCAGGTTTTATATATTGCCCCGAGGGGGAGATATTCATAATTACTGCCTTTCCTTTTTCCATTTCCTCACATCACTCAAAGAACCCTGTGTTCCTATATCTTCCATTTCTTCCCATTCTCTCTCCACTTCACTTAATGGTGTACAGCTAAAGGTCTTCAAACATGATTTTATTTCTCCTATTTCGATTGCATTTAAATCATTAAAAGCAAAGCTACAGCCTTCTATATCCCCAGAATTTGACATTTCACAAAATGTTTACTGACTGTCAAACCCAGAGGCTTCCTGCCATCCCTATCCTATTTGATCATTTGAGCATGTTGAATTGCTTGCTTCCTACATGACTGTCCTTCCTAGGAATCTGCAATCAAGCCCTCCAACAGCTTTCTTCTTACCTCAGCAAATCCTTCTTCTTAGTCTCTCTGACAGATTATCTATAATGTTGGCCACCTAGCATTCTGTTCTTGTATGTATGCATTATTCCTCATTTCATAAAATGGAGCCCATTTCCTATCTCCTAGAGTTTGTGCTGGCCCTGTGATTTTTGTCATTCAATGGAATAGAGCAGAGTTGGCACTGTGTCAGCTCCAGGCCCATTGATTCAAAGGCCTAGCAGCCTCTACTCCTACTCTCCGAGAGCCCTGAGCTATCATGGCTGATGCCTGAAACAAGTTTGGATGTCATGTCATGTTGTCCTAAAAATGCAATAATCTCAATATATCTTTTTATGGTCTGAAATGTGTCTCCCTAACCCAAATTTGTATATTGAAGTCCTGCCCCTGTCAATCTTAAAAAAAAAAAAAAAAAAAAAAAAAAAAAAAAATCCAGAGATTCTCCAAAGGACAATGCTATTTATTTATTTATTTGGGAATTGCAGAGCATTGCCATGGTAATATGCATGCCATAGTCAGCATATTCAAAGAGATTGAGGCAAGGGAAAGTTTTGAAAGGCAAAAGTAAGGAGGACTTTGTCTGTTATTTTGAAATAATACTCTTTGGCCACAATGACATTAATAACATTTGTCTGAGGTGGAACACATAGTTGCCAGGCAGAAGTCCTTGTGAAATTTTTTGCATAAAGTAGTGGTTTCTCTAGTATATTTTGGTTCTGGTAGTCTTTTGTGATAGTTAGCACTGGGGAATTGTGCATAAGTACCCATTCTTCATAATCTCCCAGCTTTATGTATGTTGGTTTGTTTGTTAGTGTTGACACAAATGACTCCATCTTGATTCTGACTCCTTTCCCATTCCTTTCACAACCCCTAGTACCTCAGAATGTGGCTGTGTTGGAGAGACTGGGCCTCTTGGTCCCTAATCCAGGCTGACTCTCCTTGTCAGGAGAGGACATTTGAACACTCAGAGAGGCACTAGGGGCATGCGCACACAGAGGAAAGGTTTAGTGAGGACAGAGTAAAAAGCCATCTGGGAACCAAGGAGAGAAGACTCAAACTAACCAAACCTGCTGACACTCTGACCTTGGATTTCCAGCCTCCAAAACTATGAAAAATTAATTTCTGTTGTTTAAGCCACTAGATTTGTGGTATTTTGTTATGGCATCCCAGAAAACTAACACATATCCTACACTTTGTACAATGTACTTTGCAATCTGTTTCTCCTCCAGCACTCTATACACTAATAGCACATCGGACAACGGCCACTTATTTTGCTTCTGTCTGTCTCCATTTAAACCCCAGGTACTATAATGCACTTACAATATTCATACTTCCGTTCTGTATGAATTAGCAAACTAAATGTCAGAAGCTAAAGTTTATGTTTTTAGGAGAAATATAGACGTCACAAATAACACAGTTCATAACCCTAACCCTAACCATAGCACACATAAAGTATTAAAGGAAGAACAAGTTTACAATAATATAGCAAGGATGAGGCTCAAGCAAGGATGGAGGCGTTTCAATCTGTAGCTAGGGTGGAGAAACACACTCCAAAATAAATTTCACAAAAGTACACAAGGAGACGCCTATAAGAATGCTCATTACAATGAGACTGATGATAACTAACAACTGGAAGCAAACTGAATGTCCTTTGCCAGAAAAACGGATTGAAACTTGTTGTATAGTTATACAGTGGAATATTAAAGAATAGGTCGAATTAACAGGGAGAGTTTCATAATTCCACATAAAGAAACCTAAACGTACAATTTTAAAGAAAATTGTATTCTTTAGAATTATATGCATAATCATAATTACCTTACTAATGGAACCAGCATAATTTAATAAAGAGCTCATTAATTAATTCAACTCTATTATGTAACCCATACTGTGGTATGGACACTCAGAGGGATAGAACAATAACAAGATGGCTACTTGGATATCATTAATCCATTTAAATAAATATTTAGATAAGTCTAATATCTGAGTTAACTATCCAAGGCAGATCTGATTGAGAGACGCAAATAGAACAATATATAAAAGACTGTAATTAATTCTGTGGCAGATGAAGAAATAATGAGGTGATACTTTAACAAGTTAGCTATGAAATGCAACTAAAAATAAACTTCAGAACTAGATTTTTTAAACTGAATCTTACCAATTTTTCTTGTTTTAGAAGAAAGACAAAGCCTTAGCTTCCTTGCAAATAATCTGAAAGACTGTGCCTCTCTGGGAGCCTGGTGCTGCTATTTCATCAGTGACGTTCCAAGCTATTAGTTGCTCTTTTGATTAATGTGTTGTCCCTGCAAATCCCCAGTGCCACCATCCAAAAACCAAAAGCCGGGGTGTCTTGATATCCCTGAAAAATCTAGATTTTATTAGCACAGAATATGTAAACATAGCCTCTGCTTCTCTTGTCAGACACAGCCTTAACTGTATAGTTTTTCAATGATAATCGTGCCAGCTATTAAAGCTAGCACATAATTATCATAAACACACAGATGTCTCCTTCTTCACATTTCAATCCAATGTGAACACAGGGACTACTAAGAAGAACACTAAAAATAACATGTAAAAAGATTCTTTCCATAGCATCTACTCTGTGGTCTGAAGATCACTGGGCTGGATCCAAGGCCTAAATTCAAATCACAGTCTCATCTGTTAAAGTCTCTTTTTCTGTTTCTGAGTATAAATGGTGGAGATGTGCTTATTATTACTACTGACCTAGGATATCTTTTGAAATCTTCATCAAGGTGTGTCATATACCTCATCTGAACATGTGGAACAGTGATTCCTTATCCATATTCCCTAGTCATATTACTATCTATGAACGATCTTTTGTACTTATGTATAGATTTTCTTTCCTTTCTAATCAAAGAGCAGGGAAAGGAAGAGTCTCTTGGTAATACTAGTCAGAAAGGACCCGACTCATTATTTTGGCTAGTAAACATTAAAAAGAAAAAAAAAGTTAGAAATGAAGTCTGCTTTTCTCAGTTCTGGCTGAATGCTATCTGTATTGAGCTTAAAGAATGGAAACAATAAATAGACCTATCATTTCCCCAAATTCCTTTGCCCTCTGAAGAATTTTTTTTCCTGAATTGTCTTCAAATATGCCAGAAGAGCCTCATCCTCTAGGCATATGTCTGATGTTTCCCCAACTCACCCTGCTGAATTAAAACCAAGCATCTGCCTACAATAGGCTCGATATAGATGACATTTAGCCCAAAACATTGGATCATAGTTAAATCAACCACAGTCTGTGAATCCTTAGGACAAGGATTATTTCTGTTTCATCTTTCTGTCAACAACACATTACTTGACATATAATTGATCCTCAAAAAATATTTGCTGGCTGAATAAATAAACATCAGCTAATCCATTCATGTCAATAAGAACTTTTTGACCAATTCACAACTTGCCTGAACTACATCATTGACCTGATTATTTTTTCTTAGTCAGAAAGCATGCTTGGATCTGAGTTACATGCTTAGATAAAGATTTCGAAGATCCTAGTTAAGTCTCCAGCCTAGGAGGGTGAGGCTAACATTTGTGTCTTTTCCCATCAAATTCATATTTCTTATCTGTAAGGAATACAAAGTTAGTAATGAGAATATAAAAAGGTTAGATCATTAAGTTTCCTACAGGGTAATAATAGCACTTATTTTCATTCCTGTAAAAAAAGGTATCTAATATATATTTCATTTTTTTCCAAGTTCCTCAAATATACTATAGGATTTACTTTATTGGTTTTGGGTTTCCTTGTTATAAAGCATTTCAGTAGCATAGATGGAATAAAATTTGCCCAGGGATGGACAGCATTAGCAGTCAGGTGCCCTAGTTTTCAATTTAACAATTCTTACTTAAAAAAAAAAAAATAGAAGTTTTTTTTCTGAGTTTTCTAGAAACAGAAATTCCTGATATAAAATAATTGATTTTTTCAAATTTTATTTATATAAACTGTGCTAAGCTGAGAGACAACTACACATTAAAACTTCAACTTCTTCAAATTTCAAAATGATTTTGGGCATCTCAATATTTCTTTTTTTTCCTTTTCTTTTTTTTTTTTTTTTTTTTTTGTGTGTGTGTGTGGTCCTTGGGATGGAACCCAGGGACCTTCTAAATCCAGGCTATACTCCAGACTTATTTTATTTTTTTAAATTTGAAAACAAAGTCTTGCTCAATATATCTATAATTAAGATTATTATTCTCCTGCTGCTTTTGATATTTAAGAATATAGGCCAAAATATCCAATTTATGCCAACTACCCAAACACTATAATATTATCTCTTTCTATCAATAGATTATATTACCCTTTCTAGGAAAAAAATCCATAATAATCAATTAATGCTAATATCTTAACTGCATAGTATTTCTTTTTATAAGTAAAACAAAAATATTAAATAAAAGATTATAGTTACCATGGCAGAGAACCACAAATATGTCAAGTTCTGTCAGCAGCACACACATGACACAGAGTAAATCAACCACTGTTTTGAGGCATGTCTTTGTGTGACATAATCCAGGTTTGACAAATTCCCAAATTTATTGCAGGGGTTTATCTTGTTTGAGAAAAGCAAAATAGCATTTTTGAAATCATACATTGGATATAGTTTCAGAAACCATGGACTAAAACTGCAATTTATATACTAATAATTAGCTTTATAAATGCTACTTTCTCCAAGAAATGGTTTGTGAATATTCAGGGATCTAAAATCCCTCACACAATGGCATTTTAATTGCCATATTCCCAACTCTAAAACTATAACCTATTTCAGCTATACAGTCTGGAAGTTGACCCCTTAGCATTCTGCATTATTCTACTCTACTTTTTCTTTTCAATAAGTTTCTTCAGGAGTCCCAGCCATAAACACACATTTCAAAAGCACGGTGTGCACGTATCTCCCCTATCACTTTGAACTATGTTATGATGTGAGACAGCGTACCAATAAAAGCATATTAAAAAATCATGATCATTGACTTACAAACATACTATCTCAACAGAAAAGAACAGTATAGAGCTTTCAGCCATGGAGAACTTCCCACAGGTTGATGTCCTAGAAACACTGGAGCCAAACCATGAACCAACCACCGGAATCCAGGTGAACCCAGCTTACACAGACACTGGCTCTGACCACTTTCTCAGCACTGGCTCTGACCACTTTCTCAGCACTGACTGCCTTCTATTTCCTTAAGGTGGGGCTAGTTGTAGCTAGTTATGAAATTCTGGATGCGAACCAGGTTATGGGGAAATTATTTTTCAACCTTCAGCAGAAAAAAATTAAGTGGTAAGAACTACTTTGGCTATCCTGGGCTTTCTGTTTTTCCAGATGAATTTAAGGACTGATTTTTCTATGTCTGTGAAGAGTGACCTTGGGAAACTCATGGATATTGCATTGAATCTGTAGATCATTTTTGGGAGGATGGCCATTTTGATGATATTTATTCTGCCTATCCAAGAGCATGGTAGATCCTTCCATCTTCTAAGGTCTTCATAGATTTCTTTCTTCAGCTTTCTGTAGTTTTCCTTATAGAGGTCTTTAATCTCGTTGGTTAGGTTTATCCCTAAGTATTTTATTTTTCAGGGTGCTATATGAGTGGAATTGTTTTCTGGATTTGTTTTTTGGTAGATTTGTGGTTGACATACAGAAAAGCTTCTAATTTTTTAAGATTGATTTCGTATCCAGACACTTTGCTGAATTTGTTGATCAGTTCTATAAGTTTTTTGGTTGATTTTGTTGGGTCTTCTAAGTATAGTATCATGTCATCTGCAAAAAGGGATAGTTTTAGTTCTTCTTTCCCTATTTTTACCCCGTTGATTTCCTTCTCTTGCCTTATTGCTCTGGCTAGAGTCTCATATAATATATTGAACAGAAGAGATAATAATGGACATCCTTGTCTTGTTCCTGTTTTTAGTGGGAACTCTTGTAGTTTTTCTCCATTTAATATGATATTGGCTGTGGGCCTATTGTATATTGCCTTTATGATGTTGAGGTACATTCCTTCTATTCTGATTCTCTGAAGTGCTTTTAGCAGGAATGGGTGTTGGATCTCGTCAAATGCTTTTTCAGCATCAATTGAGATGATCATGTGATTTTTGTCTTTGATTCTGTTTATGTGGTGAATTACATGTACTGTTTTTCGTATGTTAAACCAGCCTTGCATCCCTGAGATGAACCCGACTTGGTCATGGTGTATAATTTTCTTGATATGGTTTTGAATGCGCATTACTAGTATGTTGTTTAGAAGTTTTGCATCTAAGTTCATCAGGGATATAGGCCTATAGTTTTCTTTTCTTGAGTTATCTTTTTTCGGCTTTGGTATTAATGTGATGTTGGCTTCATAGAATGTGTTTGGGAGGATCCTGTTTTTTTCTATTTCACAGAATAACTTGAGGAGTATTGGGATTAGCTCTTCTATAAATGTTTTATAAAATTCACTTGGAAAACCATCTGGTCCCGGGCTTTTGTTTGATGGTAAACTCTTTATTGATGTTTCTATCTCTTTGATTGGTGTTGGTTGGTTTAAGTTTTCTATATCTCTTTGACTCAATTTAGGGAGGTTGTATGTGTCTAGAAATTTGTCGATTTCTTCTAGGTTTTCCATTTTGATGGAGTATAGTTTTTCAAAATAGTTTCTGACTATCCTCTGTATTTCCATACTGTTGGTGGTAATATCATCTTTTTTCATCTCTTACTTGGTAATTTGGGTTGATTCTCTCTTTCTTTTGGTTAGGTTGGCCAATGGTTTATCTATCTTGTTTATGTTTTCAAGAAACCAGCTTTTGGTTTTGTTGACTTTCTGTATTTTTTTTTATTCTCTATTTCATTAACTTCTGCTCTGATTTTCATGATTTCCTGTCTTCCCCTGGCTTTGGGTTTAGATGATTCTTGTTTTTTAAGGGCTTTGATCTGTGTCATTAGGTTATTTATTTGGTGATTTCCTGTTCTTCTTATGTGGGCACTCAGTGCTATAAATTTTCTTCTTAGTGCTGCCTTCAAGGTGTCCCAGAGGTTTTGTTTGTTTGTTTGTTTGTTTTTGTTTTGTTTTGTTTTTTGCGGTACTGGGGATTGAACTCTTGGGCGTTCTACCTCCTAGCTACACCCCCAGCCCTATTTTTTATTCTTCATTTTTGAAACCGAGTTTCACTAAGTTGCGGAGTGCCTCACTAGGTAGCTGAGGCTGGCCGCGAACCCGGATCCTCTGGTCTCAGCCTCCCGAATGCTGGGATTACAAGCGTGTACCACCATGCCCGGCTGTCCCAGAGGTTTTGATATGTTGTGTCTCTGTTTTCATTGGTTTCTAGGAATTTTTAAATTTCTCCCCTTACTTCTTCTATGACCCAATCTTCATTCAGCAATGTGGTGTTCAGTCTCCATGTGTTTACATGGTTACTTTGGGTCTTCTTGGAGTTTATTTCTAGTTTCACTCCATTGTGGTCTGAAAAGATGCAGGGAATTTTGTTACATTTTTTTAAATTTGCCAATGCTCACTTTGTGGCCCAGAATGTGGTCTATTTTGGAGAAGGTTCCATGTGCAGCTGAGAAAAATGTGAATTCAGCTGTAGTTGGGTGAAAGAGTCTATGTGAGTCTAATAGGTCCATTTGGTTTATGGTATTCTTTAGGTCTGAGGCATCTCTACAGACCTTTTGTTTAGAAGAATGATCTAGAGATGTAAGAGGAGTATTGAGGTCTCCTATAATTAGTGTATTGGGATCTATGTGTGTTTTTATATCATACAGAGTTTGTTTTATGAAAGTGGCTGCATCTATGTTTGGGGCATAGATGTTGATAATTGTTATTTCCTCTTGCTGGATTGTTCCTTTTACTAGTAAAAAATGACCTGCTTTTTCTCTTCCGATAAGCTTAGGCTTGAAATCTAATTTATCTGATATCATGATTGCTATCCTGCTTGTCTTCGGGTTCCATTGACATGGATTACCTTACTCCAACCCTTCACCTTTAGTGTGTGGGAATCTTTGCTTGTAAGCTGTGTTTCTTGTAGGCAGCATATAGATGGATTCTGGGTTTTGATCCATTTTGCCACCCTGTGCCTTTTTATTGGGGAATTGAGGCCATTTATATTCATTGTGATTGTTGAGAGATGGTTTTTAATTCCTAATATTTTGAGTTTTGACTTCAGTTTTCGGTGGTGTTTATTATTCTTTGCTTTGTTGTTTGCTTCCTTGAAATTATTGTTTCTCTGGTTTTGATGTTTACTCATTAATTCTTCTTTGTAGTTAATCTCTTTAAGTAGTTTCTTTAGTGCTGGTTTGGAAGACATAAATTATTTCAGTTTCTGTTTGTCATGGAAGGTTGTGGGGAAAGATCCCCAGAAAGAAGGCGGTAGCCCCGCCCGAAAATACATCAAAGATGGCACAGAGAGGGAGTGGCGAGTGTGGAGACCTAAAATTGTTTACCAGAGACCAGGATTAGACGAGGGATGTCTCCTCAGCATGATCAAGCCATTGATAGGATCAGCCTTTTGGATTACGCCAAAGAGGCATGATCAAGATGACCTCTACGCTGATTGGCCTTACAAGAAGACACTCCCCTCGCTCTGCCCTATATAACACCTTAACACCTTGCCCCTCATGTAATAAATGGATGAGTTCTCCGATGCTCAGTCCCCCCCGCTGTGTGTTCATTTTGACACGACCTTCCTTTTCTGAGGGGAACCCCCTCTCCCCTCTCGAGGTAGACGCTCCAGGGAGATAGGGGTAGGGGCCCCCTTTTCGTCGAGAGGACCCCACAGAAGGTTTTTATGCCCCTGTCAGTTTTATGAGAGAGTTTTGCTGGGTAGGATAATCTTGGCTACAAATTATTTTCTTTCAAAGTTTGGAATA
Organism: Graphiurus murinus; assembly: GCA_004027655.1. Lineage (NCBI taxonomy): Eukaryota > Metazoa > Chordata > Mammalia > Rodentia > Gliridae > Graphiurus > Graphiurus murinus. Next base: position 28,291 of record PVLC010012789.1, read on the forward strand.
TGTTACTTCAGCCTCTCCTGGCTTCCATGACTTGATTTGGGAGGTTTGGAGTGATTCTAATTGGTTTGCCTCTAAATGTCACTTGGCCTTTTACTTTTTTTGCCTTTAAAATTCTCTCCTTTGCCTCTGCATTAGTCAATTTGATTATTATGTGGTGTGGCAAACCTCTTCTTTGGTCTTGTCTTGAGTGAGTTCTGTATTTTTCCTGTACGTGTGTGTCAACTTCTCTTTGTATGTTTGGAAAGTTCTCTGATATTACTTCTTGGAAGAGATTGCTTATTCCATAAGTTTCAACTTCTAATCCCTCTTCTATGCCTATTATTCTTAGGTTAATTCTTTTAAAATTGGCCCAGATCTCTTCGATGTCCAATTCATAGTCATATCTTTTTTTCTAAATTATGCACTATAGATTCATTTTTGGTGTGGTCATCCTCTAAGAGTGATATTCTATTTTCCATGTGATCTAATCTGCTGTTTATAATTTGTATTGATGCCTTCATTTCAGTTATTTCCTCTTTCACTTCCTTCAATGCTTCTCTTTGGTTCCTTTTCAGGTCATTGAATTCTTTGTTTATTTGTTCCTTTATTTCTTTGAAGCTCTGCCTACATTCTTTCTGAAAATCCTGTATTGTTTCTAGTATTAAAGCTCTGAATTGTTCTTCTGCTAATCTCTGCCATTATGGGTTGGTGAGAACTTTTATTGAGGGGTTGTGGTAGCTCATTGTTTCTTTGTTATTTTTCCTTCCCATGGTTCCCCTGTTCTTCAATTTATATCTTTGCTGCTCTTGCAAGTTTTCTCGTCCAATCTCTGCAGTGGGGGTTTAGAGGTGTCTGATGGTATATACAGGGACAGATTATGTTCAGTGATAAAGGTTGGGTGAGAGGTCATAGTGATGAATGCAGGAATAGGGTAAAGAAGAGGGTATGTTCCAGCTGAATAAGAGGTTGAGTGTTGTTGAGGTGATATATTGTAAAGATTAGAGATGGTAAATATGTCGGGAGATTCTGGTAGTCAATATAGAGTTTTGAGTATGGTAGTATGAGGTGGTCTTGATATGAGACAGGAAAATAATAAAAAGAAAAGAAAGGAGGTAAAGTGTTGAGGAGAGGAATATAGAGGGGAGAGAGGCGGGGAAGCTTGTAAAAGGGATAAGGAGGAGATTCAACAAGCTAAGCAAGTAATAACAAAGCAACCAATCTTACAAACAAACATAAATAAATCAAGGCAATACAAAATGAAAACAGAGTAAAAACAGATAAAACTTAACACCAAAAAAAAAAAAAAAACCCACCTAAAACAACAACAAGCAGCAAAAACAAACACCCTGCTAGTTTGTAAGTACTGAGCTTAAATTTTTGAGTGTGTCTCTGGCATTTTTATTTGCTCTGTCAGTGCAGGCAGGAGGTTTCATTGGTGCTTCCCCCACTGCTAGCTTATGTCTCTGGGCTCTCCACAGGGCCTGTATGCATCTGTCTCTCTGCCTTTGCTGGTGGCAGGAGTGCAGTCTAAAATCCCAGCCTTTTTAGATACCCTGTGTGCACTGGGTTCTTCCCCCACTTCTTCTCCTGTCTAATCGCTAGAAGGGTAGGTGACTGAGCCTGTCCTTTGTATAGGGATCCCCGCACCCCGGGGGTGCAATCCAACTTACAGATCCCTGCTGCTCAGAGTTCCATTGTTGCTTGCTCCACCTCTGGTCACTGGGGGTACAGGAGGTCAAAGAAGGTCTGGATATCTGCAGAACATTGGCTGGGAGGAGGTGGCACCCAAGGTGGCACCCGCTGGTTCACGGCACCCGCGGGCTCCCTTGTTTTCCCTGGGATCTGTGCCGCTCTTCTCCTCTTTCCTTCCATCAAGAGGCTGTGTTTCCTGTGCAGTCAGTCATCCCGGCTCAGGAGAGGTGCGCTAGGGCAGTCTCATGGGAGCTTACGCTGGTCATCCCACGCATTCTGGTCACTGTGGATGGTGTGGGGATCCCCACCTGGGTAGGGTGTGGAGTCCTGGAGGTGCTTACTCCACACCTGGTCTTGTTGCTGGTCCGCCACAGTATTTCTCAATACCACTTTTTTATTTTCAGAATGTTGAGATACCTTTATAAAAGTAAACCTCATGACTATATCAAATCACATTTGATAAAAGTGAAACCAACTACATGAGCAAATTTAAAGATGTAATGGAACATGTACATAACCAATATATACAATTTTTATTTGTCAAATTAAAAATAACAACAACAAAAAACAAAAGAAATGGTGGAGTTGGGGCACCAAAGGAAGAGAGAGAGGTAAAAAAGAGCAGTTAAAAGTTTGTCAAAATATAAGCACTATTGTGTCATTTTTTAGAAACAAAGCAAAAAAAAAAAAACAGACAGATAAGTTCAGCAAAAAGCTTTTCTGTAAATTGTAGCCAATACATGGACTGTAGAATCTCTTTTCTCATACTCTCTTTGTATCATGACAAAAAAGTATTAATTCAAGTCATAAGAAGGGAGATACCTAAAGGATATGAGAAAGGTAATCATCAACTCCTTGATTCTGAGAGTATCTGTCCAGATCTACTCCACACTCCTGCGCACAGCTAGGGTTAAAGGAAGAGGACAAAGTACCCGAGAAGAGTTTCAGTGTAGCTATTCTTACAGGTTTTCCCTTCGGTCTCTTCCACAGTAATCATTAAATGTTAAGATGTTTCTTTATCAATATAAGGATATCTAGAACATCTCACGAAAAGAGTCTATCATAAGGGAAACATTTTTTCTTTGGTTTGCTTTTTCTAAAAAGTTTTTTCCTCACATGCTCCATTCTTTACATCATACATTCTGTCCAAGTATGTGGTTTTATGTCCTAAAATGTAAAAATTACATGTGACTCCTCAGTTAGTATTCATTTGTCATAATAATACTAATAATACACAGGTCAGAGCTATTCAAACAATTCCATCTGCAAAGATAAATATAGAAAATAATATATTTTCCAAATTGATTTATTCAGGAGCAGAATGTGAAAAAGTCATTAAAATCCACTGGGAGTTATGAAGTCAAGCTCTTGATTGTCAATATGATCAAGGAACAAGAATATTTACATCATCTATTAAAATATCATATAAACTTCAGTGAAACTGAATAGTATACTGTTCAAATTTGTCTGAACAATAAAACCAGACAATATTTTTGTAGACCTTTAAGTCATTCTTCAAAACTTTATACAATCAGGCAAACTAAAAGAGTCTCTCTGGCTAGAAATTTAAACTGCACTATAACAAATTTAGCACTTACAAAAGGAGCAAAAGAGGAGGTAAATGTGTTTATTACTTTATATTAAACATGTAACCAAATTCAAATAAATTGAAAGACATATATTTTACTATCATACTATCATCAGTCATTTTTTTTCCATTTTTAACATCTTTTTCAGTGACATTTCTGTCTCTGCCTTGCTAGTCACCTTCATATTCACCACAAAGGTGAGATCCTGGCATTGTAGACAGTGTGTAGACTATGGGAGAAAATACATTTGAATTAAATCATGGCCCCATTATTTAGTAATAGTGTTACCTTGGGTGTGTTATTTTATCTCATTGAGGTGTAGCTGCATATCTTTACATAGGAATAAACTACCAACTCTGCAGATTTGTTGTGAGAATTAATTGATAAAAAGCACTGACCACAGTATCTGATATAACTTACAAAATAGGTGCTCAATAGTGCAAGCCATAATTGTTATCTCCTTTACTATGTCATGTTCAAGATGTTAAAGAATGATGCCTCATTCCTTATTGCACCAGTTAAACTCATAGCATGCCTCCTCTCTAAATAATGGTTTAATTGAATTCAACTAGGCCCGTCAGCTCCATGTGTTAAAGTACACAAGAGCTCACATTGATCAAGAGGAAAGAAGTTAAAATACAAGAGAGGAATGAACACAAACGTGCTTATAAGAATGAAAACTTCATACCAATAATATTCAAAAAGTAAAATTACAAAATTCCTAAAAATAAGAATAAAATAAACCAGCTTGAGTCTATCATAGAAATTTGTCTAAAATTACAATATACTGAACAGATTAAACTATGATCAAAAACATGTACTCAGACAGAGTGTTATTAGCACTTCATTATGTCTTCTAAAAAACAAATTTTTTTTTTTTGTGTGTGTGTGTGTGTGTATGTGTGTGTATGAGTACATAAATTGTATGACAAATAATATTATGTGTCAACCTAACTGGATTACAGGATGTCCAGATTCATGGTTAAACATTATTTTCTACTTGTGTCTGTGAAGGGGTTTCTGGAAGAGGAGCATTTGAATTGGACTGAATAAAGAGAATTGTCCTCCTCACTGTGGATACATATCATCTAGTCCATTGAGGGCCTGAATAAAAGAAAAGGTAGGGAATGGGAAGATTCTCTGCCTGACTACTTTAGCCGAGACATTCATCTGCTACTGCCCTTCATCCTCTGGGTTCTTAGCCCTTCACACTCAGACTGAAATCTGCACCATGGCTCTCCAACTCTCAGGCTTACAATCCAAACCAGTGATATTCCTTTACTCCAGCTAGCAGGTAGTAGATTGTGGGACTTCTCAGCCTATGAAGCGTATGAATCAATAACTTATAATAAATCGCCCCCCCTTAATAGCTCTGTGTTTATGTTGAAGAGTGTATCTCCTTTTGTTTCTGTTTCTCTGAACAACCCTAACTAATACAAATATCTTCAAAATTTTTGTCCATTATCTCTTAATACATAAATTATAACACAAAAGTATAAATAAAATATTATAAAGTAAAATGTATAACTTTTTCACTACATAGATACATAATTGAGTATTTTATATACATATTTGTATAATGTATTCAAACATAGTTTTATTTCCTCCCTTTTTTTTTAGTACTAGGAATTAAATTCAGATGAGCTATACCACACCCTCCAGGCCATGTTTTAAGAGCTAGGACTAAATAGAAGAGAAGGTAGAGAATTCCATGATATTGTAAAGCTTAAATTTTTATAGGGAAAAAACAAAATATCAAGAAGTAAAACTATTTACTCTACAACTAATTGCGATGTATAACAATCCTAAGAGGACAGCACGATAGAAAGTTGGGAGAGAAGATGTAGGTTAACATAGATCAAATGGTCTAGGAAGGTACTATATGATTTGAAGCATGGGGATAGGATTAAACTAGATTGCTATATCATCTATAGAATACTGTATACCTAGAAAAGAAGCAATAATTAAAACAGAATATAAAATTGCATAAGCACTTGATTAAAACTATAAAAATTCTTCTATAGAAGAAATGCATGTAACTAGCAACAGTAGTAGAACCGATATGATGAAGGTGTAAAAGGTTTTGTTTTTATTTTTATTTGTATGTTTTAGTGTAACAGCATATATTAATTTATGCAAATATGGGAAAAAGATAAATAGAATTAAAAATTCCAAACACAGTTCATGTATTTATCAATACTTTTTATATCAGAGTATAGCATGCCATGTGTATTACATGCTGTTTTAATTTTACTGATTTAAATATGTAAAGAAATTGAAGTAATAATAAATGGAATCATTAGATATCCTATTAATCACTTTTAATCTTTTTAACATATTGTTAGCTGATCTCCCTTCTCTGCTACTCCACTCAAATTTCTTTTCTACAGTCATTCTCTAGGACACTAACAACAAATCCATCATAATTTTCACCCTGCACTCTTTAATTTTTCATCAACATCACTTGGGAAGCAGACATCTTGCAAAAAAAAGCAATAAACTTGCTTTCAAAATTATCACTCCTACATATATGTCATTTCATATCTATTTTCTACTCCTCTATTGCCCCTACACCAAAAATATTGGAAATAAAAATGTAAGATTCCGAAGAACATTCATAAGCATACATGGCATGTCTGTCAGAATATCCTCACTTATAGGTTACAGCCTGTCTAACGTCTGTTCAAAAAATGCAATTAGTTTCTGGAGGTCCAAAGTCAAATACATTGTCTTAGAAAGTAGTTTTAGAGCAAGCCACAAAGCTCTCTACTTGGTAATTTAAATGACTGACCGCTCAATTTATGAGCATTCCCAGCAATAAAATTCAGCCTGAACTTAATAATAGCACATTTTATGTGACAACGATGACAATTACAATCTATAGTTACTGCAGTCGCCCTTTGGTCTAGGGAAAAATGACAGTATTAATTATACACACTTGCCATTTATCAGACTTAACTTGGCAGGCGATTGAGCTCAGGACCATCTCCAACTTGACTTCTACATTTACCATTTTCTAACCCACTGAAACGAAGATAATTAGAATAGAGAAAAATGAGTGGCTCCTTCTTTCGCTGCCTTTATCTTGATTTCATGTACAATGTAGTTCTGGGATCATATTAAATGCATACCACTTATTTTGAAAGCCAGCTATTGTTTATTTTTTTTAATTCTATAGCAAAGGAAGTAATATTTTTTACTGTAGGTATACTCTAGCATATGAAATTTTGGCTACATGCAACTTTCACATTTTTATTTTATATCTTACCTTTATGTTTGGACTATTTGAGGATGTTAGGTCCTTATTATTTTATTTCCTCTGCTATTTCATGATACTGGTATATTCAGAACTAAAATAGTTTTAAAACATGAAATACTGTCTAAAGGACTAGGAATCCATGAAAGGACTCAAAAGTGGCTTTTAAACAGTCTTATTTTTATTCAATCATTTTTATCACCGTTATTAAATCACATATGTGTCTTGTTCAAGTTTTTTTTTTTAACTCAGATACATGTCTTTTGGGATTTAAGACAATTATAAATCCATGCTTATCTACTTTTGTGTTCAGAGCTCTAAAATCTTTTCTCAGAAGACTTAGAGAATTCTATTTATTGAACCCTATTGTGGTTTTACATATTCACCCATGAATCTTTACAAAACTCTGAAAAATATCCTTTATAAAAAGAGGAATATTTTGTGTTTTAGAATTATTAAGCAACAGTAGCACCTGAAATTAGAAATTCTAGTATAAACCTCCCAAACTAGGTGTGGCTAAAAATATCATAAAGGTATAGAAAAGCAGGGAGACTTAGCCAAAGTCAGTTTCTTCTGAAACCATCATTCCTAAAATAATCACATGCTAATCCAAAGCATATGATAGGAAAATCTCTTGCCAAACCACCCTAATCCAGGGAATATTAGGTGTGTAGAAATACCTGTGAATGGGCAGAATTCACAAGAGATTTCTTATTCATACAGGCTGAAAAAAAAAAGATTATAAAGATACTCGAGTACAATCTCATTTATACGTAAGATCTAAAAAGATAAACTCACAGAAATGGTGAAAATATGGCTGCTAGGAGCAGGGGGATAGGAGAAATGGGGAGATATTTGTCAGAGAGTAATAATTTTCAGTTATAAGATTAATAAGTTCTAGCAATCTATTCTACAATATGGGGACTATAGTTAATAATAATATATTGTATCCTTGAAATTTGCTGAGACTTTCTCATTTCACACACACACACACACACACACACACACAGTAACCATGTGAGGTAACAGATATGTTAATTAACCTGATCGTGATAATTATTATACAATTTATATTCATTGTAAATCATCATATTGTACAACTTAAACGCACATAATTTTATTTGTCAATTATACCTTAATAAAGCTGGAGACATTTTTAAGAAAACTGGGATTTGAACTAATTGTGTAGTTACTTCTCACAAGAGCTTTGGAAAATTACTTAACTTCCTTGTATCTTGATTTCTTCATCTGTAATAATGATGTGATTGAATTCTATATCCTATAAAAACTCTTCATCTTTAGAATTCTCTGCTTATGGACTCCTTGCCTAGAGACTCAAGAAGGGTGATACAACCTAGAAAACCTAAATTCTATTTGTAAGAGAGCACTATTCCTAAGGTAAACCACTTTAAGCAAAGTTTTTCCAATGCAACAAGTGATCTTAAGACCTGATCTTAAGTTTTTAACAGTAGGAAAAAATACCATGGAATAGAGAGAAGTGTTCCTAAACCATTCCTATATTCTAGAGATAGGATGAATCTGTTTGTGGAACTGGCCCTGTTTATTTTTCTGGAAGGGATCAATCACTTGAGCATTTTTGGTTATCTCTAGTAAGAAAGTCCTTACTAAATTTTTAGAGTAATTGAAAACAGTGAAGTAGCCAAGTACAGATGCTTCAGACTAAGATTTAAGATATGTTCTGTGTAGTAATGTGAACTGTGTACATGGAGCTAGTCTGCTTTTCATGACTATGACTTTAAATAGGATTGTCCTTGAAAATGTTGTTTGCTCCTGGGAATATATTCACAAAAGGAACAGACCTTTTGTGAACATATTGGCTCTCAAGCAATTGAGAGACCAGAGCAAAGAAAGACTTCAAGGCATCTCTTCCTCTTCACCTCACATGGAAGGAAGTAATAAAAGGTCAAGTTAATGTACAATGTTTGGAGGGTTTTAGGTACAAATCAGAACTTTCTGGAAAGTTCTACTGATTTTGCTCAAAAACTATTAAACAGAGTCTAATATCCCAAATATCCCTTCAATAAGCAGAATGCCTCTTCCAAAGATGTCTACTTTATAATTTGTGAGACCTGTGAATACTTTATAAGTGAAAAGGGACTTTGAATACATAATTAACTTAAGAATATTTAATAGGGGTAGATATATTGGCTCTATGATCAAAGATAGATAGCAGGACTCAGGTACTGAAGTGAGAAACTTCAGAATTAAGGATTCTTAATCCCAGAAATATTCCTGGAATAAGTACAGAGTATAAGTCCATATTTATTTTTCTGAACCCATCAAAATAGTAAAGTTTTCTGAAACACTAAGGGAGAATGAAATAGAAAGAAACTCCATAAATACACTATGGGGTCATTTAGTGGAAGTTCCAATAGAATAATATGTAGTGAGAAATTGGCTCATATGGTAATAGACATTGACAATTTTCCCAGCCTATTGTCTGAAACTGGAGATACACAACTGGTTCAGTTTGAGTCCAGAGACCTGAGAACAGGAGAAGATAATAATTTGAATATAAATCCAAGGGCAGGAAAAGACCAATACCACAGCTCAGTCAGGAAGGCTTAATTCTCCCTTCATCTGGCTTATTATTCTACTCAAGTTCTTAAGAAACTGGATAATACCCACTCATATTGGAGAGGATTCAATGGCATAATTTTATCTCCTTATGGAAACATTTCTCCTTTGAACTAAGACTCCAGGACAACAGAGCACATGAGAACAGAAAGTAAAAACTGCTAGCGGACCCCTCACTATAACAACAAGTGGTGCTACTTCCATTGTCCTCTCTTGATAGCCTTCTGAGAACCTTTCCCAACCCCCACAAGATAATTGTCACTCAGCTATAACTGAGTCTTTAAAGGTCATTCTACTCTTCTATCAAGCAACTTGCTTCAGGATAGTGGGGAACATGGTAAGACCAGAGAGTCTCATGAACATGGACCCATTGTCACACTTTGTGTACTGAAGTGAGTTTCTTGATCAGAAGAAATGCTGGGTGGAATATTATGACAACGGATAAAGTGTTCTGTACATACAGGTGGTAGTTCTAGTTAGAAGCATTTTGTGAAAGGAATACAAATTCATATCAAGATAAGTTGTATTACAATATAAACAAATGTTCCTTCCATGATGCAAGCAGTAAAATATAATCCATCTGTTAGGAGGTAGCTGGCTGGTCACCTTAGGGAATGATGCCATACTAGGATTCATTGTTGGCATCTGCTGTTAAGAGATTTAGCACTTAGCAGGGACCATAGGCAGAACTACCTTGGTGAATTGAATTCTCCATTGCTAAGATATCCATGACTTCAATAGCTTCCACAGTTCCATTGTGTTCATGAACCCATTGGGCAATGATAGAGGCAACTTGGGAAACAGAGCCAGATCAAGTATCTGACACAAATAGTTCGACATTCCATAGATGAAAAGTGAGAAAATATATTTTTCACTTCATAAAAGGGGAAGGAGGCCAGACATAGTGGTGGTGCATGCCTGTAATCCCAGTACTTGGGAGGCTGAGACAGGAGGATCAAAGGTTTAAAGCCAGCATCAGCAACTCAGTGAGGCTAGCACCAACTTAGCAAGACTTTGCTTCCAAATTAAAAAAAAAAAAATAGGGCTGGGGATGTAGCTCAGAGGTAGAATGCCCCTTGGTTCAATCCACAATACCAAAAGAAAAAAGAAAAAAAAAGGAAGGGGGAGGAAATGGCTATTTCTTTTCCTTAAGAATAGGCTTGCTCAGAAACATAATAAGCTTAATTCTTTACTACAGTCCTTTGATAGGTAAATAAAATCTCCCCAGGAGCCATGCACTTCCATGTGTCTCAGCTTTTGTGAACTAAAGATATCACTAAAGTCTGAGGCTTCATTCTTCCTCAAATGTCAATACCTATGGAGATATCCAGTTTCCCTAGTACTCTCCTCCTTAACCTAAAGACTTAGTCTAGACTATAACCACTTAGCATTAAAAGGTTTATTACTTGTGTAATCAGAGCAATTAATTACCAAATGGCTGCAAATATAATTTCTATGTTATACTAAGAATACAATATTTTTGGCAGAAATAAATTAAAACATTCTCTATTTTATTTTATTTCTTTCGATGTCTCTAATCTTTCAGCGTCTCTAATCTAGTGTTTTGTTTGCTTGTTTGTTGGTTGGTTGATTGATTGGTTGCAGGAGCACTAGGAAATCCATGCAAATTTTATTTTCTATTCCTTGCCTGAATCTAAAGTATCTAAAAGGCTTGTTAAGGTTCAAATTTCTAGTCAATCACCTCTTCCCCACACATACACACATGAATGTTTTGATTCAGTAATTCAGAGATAGAGCTAGATAATTTGCTTTGCTTTTTATTTCTTAGTATGTGTGTGTGTGTGTGTGTGTGTGTGTGTGTGTGTGTGTGTGTTTGTGCATGTGTCAGTCACTTGGATTGAACTCAGGGATGTTCTACCTCCAAGCTACACCTCCAGTCCTATTTAATTTTTTATTTTGAAATAGTATAAAATTATAAATAAAAAATCAGCAATCTCTAAGTTGCTGAGGGCCTCGCTAAGCTGCTGAGGCTGGTCTTAAACCCACAATCTGCTTGTCTTGGCCTACCAAGTACTGGGATTACAGGCTCCCACCATCAGGCCTAGCTGAGAACTTGTATTTCTAACAAGTTCCCAGGTCATGCCAATGCCATTGATCAAGGGCATACTTTGAAAAGTACTGATTTGCACTTATCACATGTGGGTTTATATTTTATGGGGCTAGAAGTTTATAATAACTTAAGGGCCCTATTTTTTATAAATGCAAGATTAGGTATATGAACTGAAATGGACCTTTGCAAATGCAGGGCCATAAAACTTCATCATCCCATAGTAAGTCCTCTGAGTGATCAATCAATATGATAGAGAGTTAATAGTGCTCTAATTTACAATCAACTGTATAAATATACCTGTGATTAACTTTGACATTATGAATAGGAAATAATAACACACATAAAATAACTATTTGCCTGGAGAATTTTGTAAATATTACTAACTAGAATCATACAATCACAACTGAGAGACATCTACAGTAACAACTGAGACATCTTTATATTTGGTCAGTAGAATTTACCTGGCTATGCAGTATCTAAAAATATTTATACACCATTGACTGGAAAAATTGTTATACTGTCAGAGAATAAATATCAGCAGTTAGTGGCTCAATTTAGAGCACTTGAATTTTTTCCTAATATCACCTTGCCCAATATATTGACCCTTATGAAACAATATTTCTTTTCACTATAACCAAGCTCAAATCTTAGTTTAGAATAAGAGCATTAACAAAACAGTTTTTGAGCTTGCAATTTACTAGAGTAAGCTTCTAACACATCTTCATTTACTGATGTTGAAAGATGAAGAAAAGTTGTGTATCAAAATTTTTCCACAAAATGATCTTTCTTGTATAAGAAGTAAAGAAAATAGAAATTAGATCTTTAATAATTTACGTATGTAACTCACAAGATCAATTGCAATAAAAAGAAAATATACTTAAATAAATATTGGTTTAAGAAAAATTTAAAGCATTATTAACATATCTTCTAATAAATACCAGCCTCGCTACAGAAGTACTCAAAATGTCTTTCTTTATACCTGTAAAAGTCTCTCCTGAAGAACTGCTTTTCTTTTGCCTGAGTCTAAGAACAATGTCTTGCAAACAACAAGCTAACCTCACCTCTTCAGATATTTCCTACCAACCCCATTGATTTCACTGAGGGCTCCTAGGTTTGGAGAATAAAAAGCAACCTAGATGGTTTTGAAAAGTAGATCTGGGGTTTGACTTTTAAGTATCTAAATTAGATGAACCAGACACATCCTACTCTCTACCCTGAACAAAGAGGAAATCAACACAATCATTTCATGAAACTTCAAAAGCCTGCCGCTTTCACTCAAGGTACAGGTTTTCCCAGTACAGAGAGGAAGCTGCCTGTATTCAGTTATGGCAGAGTACTAGAATGAGAAATAGAAGGGACAGAAAAATCAATTTATTGAACACCCTGACCTAACTTTGATGTGCAATGCAGCCCAAGCGTCTTAGTACAAACCCATAATAAATGTCTCTGATCAACCTACAAACTGTCTTTGGCTCTTAAACAGAGCAAAAAGTGAAGAGATCAGGAATTAGTGATTATCTGACTGGTGTGATCTATACAGATGTCCCAGATTTTAGTCCAAATCAGAGGTAAGCTCTTTGTTTGACTTTTTATATTTTTTTATCTGAAAAATACCTCCCATGAAAACTAAGCTACATACACTGTGGTGATCATTTTTAACACTGCTCACTAAAATTATGTGGTTTCTAAAATCCTTTCAGAACAGTAGTTGAGTTGACTATACCTGTAAACACACTGGGACTGTGAGCTTCCTCAACAGACCTGAACCTCTTCTGAGGTTGAGACTGTTCTATTTATCTATCTAAAGGGCCAACTACTACTTAACACAAGAATGATAGACAGTAATTACTTAAAGTATGAATGAGTAGATATATAATACTGAGTAAATTAGGATGAGAAGAGTAATCTATGCATATGATATAAAATTGAAACATTCTAGGGATAGAATTTTTCATTTTAGTTTAAAATATAGTTCCAAAATCCTGGAGAATGGTCAATATAAATTCTCTAGTGTCTGATTTTTATTACTCTGGTAATCATTCTGAGGCCCCTTCAACTAGAATTAGAGGCTAAGGAGAAGAAAAAGGGGATGAACAGTTAATATGAAATTAGATGTAATAAAACAAGTTTCTTTCTTTTTTTCTTTCTTTCTTTCTTCCCTTCTATCTTCTTTCTTCTTTCATTCCTTAGAAGCATTCTTTATCCTTAGGCATTTTGAAAAATCATTTTAAAGTGAATTTGCTATACATTTTCAATCCCAGCATCTTCAACTCAAAAATACTCTTAAAATGACCCTGATGGGATTGCCAAATTTATTTCTCCTTCAAAAGGTATTATGTTTCTATATGCACACACATTCATATTGGACATTAATCAATGAACTCTGGAGACAAAAGGGAATAAAAAGAAACTAACAAATAAGATTGAATCACAAGAGAATTTTCAAAATACTCATGGAGGGAAAGTTCCCATTATTGTGTTTTAGGTTAATGATAATAATAACAACATTATTTATCTCCAGGATGTATAATACGATATATTTCAAAAATAAAATGGAGGCTCTACAGGTGAATCCCTACTAGAAAAATTATCAATATTATCACTAGTATTATCCCTAGTGTATTCTATTACTAAGAATAATTTTAGACTTGCCTGTCTATAATCATTATGAAGAAGTCATCAAAAGCCAATATCAAGATGCTTATTATACTTATACCCTCCCTTTCTCTGCTTCCTGCAGCCATGCCCTAATTGCCTACCTCTGCATATTTTTATGTAGTTTGTAATGTATATTCTGTAATTTAGTGGAATTTAGTACTTATTCTAAAAGGATTTAGTTTCAGTTTCTTATATTTTTCTTAACTTGCATCACAAAGTGTGTATGCTCAAAAACAATCATAATTAAAATTTTAAAGCATTATCATGACCAAATATTTTCCTACCATGAGAAAAATTCTCAACAATAAATAAGAAAAGGAATATGAGTATGTAGTAAGTAAAATCTAGCTTGTTTTTTGATAAATCACTGTGGCTTTCTAAGAGTAGTACCCCATAATAACTCAATGAATGGGGTTGAATGAGAACATTTAAAGGTAAAAAGTGAGAGAAGTTAAATTTTTCTCTATAATAAGAGAAAAGAATTTGCAATGACCAGGAAAATGTAGGAGGCAAAAATATTAAAACCCAGGACATCCTCTTTCCATGTACTGTACCCCATCTCCAACTCAAAATCTCATACATAATGAAAAAGAAAATCTGAAGGGATCAATAAGTAAGGGACTGGATACATAATTTAAAATCTCCCCTCAAATAAATGCCCAGGAATAATGGATTCCCTGATTAATTGTATCAAACATTTAACAAAGAACTAATACCAATCCTTCTCTAACTCTTTCAAAAATATTGAACAGGGGAAAATACTTTAAAACTCATTTTATGAGGTCAGCATTACCCTCATATCAAAGCCAGATAAAGTCCCTACAAAAAAATGAAGGGAGGAAGGAAGGAAAGAAGGAAGGAAGGGAGGGAAGGAGAGAGAGAGAGAGAGAGAGAGAGAGAGAGAGAGAGAGAGAGAGAGAGAGAGAGACAGAGAGAGAGAGAGAGAAAGAGAGAGAGAGAGAGGGAGGAGAAAGAGAGAACGAACTACAGGTCAAACACAGAGGCAAAAATCCTTCACAAAATACTAGCAAACCATATTCAAAGGACATTAAAAGGATCACTATTTATGATCAGGTATGGATTTATCCCAGGGATGCAATGATGGCTCTAGGTACATAAATCAATGGATGTTAAACAATGTATTAGCAAATGAAGGATAAAGACCAAATGATCAGCTCAATAGGATAAAAATCTCAGTTATAATAGCATAAAAATAAGACATTTAGGAGTAAATTTAACCTGGGGTTTTAAATATTTGTACACTTAAAAACATACAACACTGAAAAAGAAACTAAAGACACAAGTGGAAAGATACACTATGTGAATAGTCTGAAGAATTAGTATTAAAAATGTCAAACTGCAAAGCAATCCACAGATTCAATGTAATTCTTATCCCAAATCAGATGTAATTTTTCACAGAAATAGAAAATAAAACCATCCTAAAATTTGTATGGGACCAGAACAAAAAGAAAAACCTGAATAATTAAGGCAACTTTGAGCAAAAAGAATAACCTGGAAAGTGGAGGCATTACACTCTCTGATTTCAAAATATGTTTTAATGCTACTATAATCAAACAGCATGTTATTGGCTTAAAGCAGACATATTGATCATTGGAACATGATAGAAAACCTAATGAATAAACCAAATTATTTAAGATCAATTGATTTTTCAACAAAGTTACTAAGAACACAAATTGCAGAAAGACAGTCTCCTTAATAAATGATGCTGGGAGAAATGGGTATCCACATGCAGAAGAATAAAAGTAGATCCTTATTTAACATCTCCTACAAAAATCAATTCAACATGTATAAAAAAAATATTACCTATAACTATAAAACTACTAGAAGAAAACAGAGTGAAAACTGTAAAACATTGGTTTGTGCAATGATTTATTGGACAGACAACAATAGCAAAAATAGGCAGATGAGATTTCATCAAACATCAAAGCTTCGGGACAGCAAAGAAAACAATCAACAGAATAAAAAGAAAGCCCATGGATTGGGATAAAATATTTG